>SNQJ01S0021177.1:65362-78965 GCA_010110895.2 Picea sitchensis | reverse complement strand
GTGATGAAACCAAGGCTAATGTGAATTAGCATGGTGATGATCCCAATGTTGCATGGTGACAAAACCAATGCAACATCTAGACTCAACTCAACTAGTCAAACTGAAGTGTCAACTGAAGAAAATATTATCCAGGTGGAATATTCTCCCCTAAACTTTAGGAGACTGAATAATGGCTAATAAACATAGGAAAAACCTTAGCGCCTTAGGAAAAATAAATCCTAGGTGTGTGTGAAGTAACTCCAACAGGTAGCAACATTGCAATTGTAAGCACTCTCCTTGCCCTATAATAATTTTGGCTCTAGAATACATGGAGTGAGGGAGGATAAAAAAATCTATCAAATCAAGGACTCAATGTAAATTTGAGGAACAAAGTCCTCCTCATCCAAATGGGGGAAAAGAAGCACAAGACAATGTTCAACCTTGGCTTAATGAATGTTTTTTAAATCTCCATGTTTTTTGGGACAATATGTTAAATTTTTGGTCAATGTTTTATAAATCTCCATGTTTTTTTTAACAATATGTTAACTTTTTTATCACTAATGGAATCACTAGAATCACCTATAAGACTGACATAAAGTCTATGTTAGAAGATAGTATAATATGTATAAAAAAATGACGTACAATAAAGTTTTTTTTTTTTTAAATTTTGATGTATGTATGTGCTACAATTATTGCTTAACCCTCCTTTAATATATATAAAATACAATTTTTCATTTCAATTAAAAAGAAAAAAAAAGTGCTTACCTAGAATAATGATCATTTCTCAAATTTAATTTAGAATTCTTAGATGCTAGGAATGTTTATCCCTCTCTATAATGAAAGTGGAACTTTATCCTTATGTGATGAAGACTTCGCATTTGGTATAAAAGGTTTTTCCCCATTTTGTAATGCTAAGTTATTTTGGAGACATTTTTTAAAGTAAAAGATTAATTTGTAATGAAAATGTGATTATGATTTATAATGATAATGCGATTATATTTACATTATAAATTTTGAAATGAGACATTTTTTTAAAGTAAGAGATTAAATTGTAATGAAAATGTGATTATAATTTATCATGATAATGTGATTATATTAATTATTAAAAACAAACAATTAGGAAAAAAAACTTGTCTATTTCTTAGACCATTGTAGATCCATCTAAAGCACCTAGCTACTCTATGTGCAAAGAGAATCATTTTCCTAAGAAAAAAACTTGTCCATTTATTCTTTAAGATTGGGTCGTGTTATTCGACTACTACCACTATAACCCATGCATGCCAACCCGACCCCTCAAACTTTAAAAAATATTTTTTTAATTATAGTCTACGAAGCTATACATACCTTATCCCCTCTCTATTTGAACCTATGATATCCAAGGAGGAAACACATGTTCTTAACCATTTTTTTTTTGTAAATAAAAAGAAGGTCCTTGTATTAATATCGATTCTTGTCTATATAATGCCAAGTGTTAGCCACCTGTTCTGCCACAAAAGGGAAACCAGAACAGGTGGCTACCATTAAAGACTCAGATTTTGACGCGTCACCGCGTGAGCTAAAACCACATGAACAAAACTGAATGACCAAAACTGTATGACCAAACAGTATGAACAAAATTGTATGAA
The DNA here is from genome assembly GCA_010110895.2 of Picea sitchensis. Lineage (NCBI taxonomy): Eukaryota > Viridiplantae > Streptophyta > Pinopsida > Pinales > Pinaceae > Picea > Picea sitchensis. The sequence goes on along the minus strand of SNQJ01S0021177.1, from coordinate 77,361 downwards.
CATAATGGAATTGGTCACTATGACCATCTAGTTTGCACCAGGAGCAATAAAAAAACATTAGCCTGCAACGAGAGAAAACAAAGAACAAAAACCTGGAGGATTTACTCCACAGGCGAGCTCGAGTGACCATGGATGTTGTAGATGGGGGTGTACTTATGGCCACACGTTGGGCATCGATTCCACGCAGGAGCATCTGCTAATGCATCAAACATAATGTCCAGTCTTTAACCGAGGATGCACTGTGAGTGCAACTGATCATCTTGCTTTTGCCAAATTTCAAAGATAAGTCGGAGGTTCTCCTCCTAGAGTCGATTTTCACAGAGAAGAGGCTACTCCACTTCCTTTTTCTTTCTAGTGATCACCATGTGCTCCTCCACCTGCCAGCTTGGGGGGATTTCCTCCTCCACCATGAAGCTGTCATCACCATACATCGAGTCATGTGGATTGATTTTCGGGGGGGCAAGAGGACTAGTGGGAAAAGGAGTGTGCTCGCTTGGTGGTGGCGCTTCCTCTTTAACCAGCAAATTTCCATGGATGGAGTGTGGGGGTGACAAAGGAGGCTCCGACGAAACCTGGCTATTATGCCTGGGGCTAGAGATGCGAGAAGAAATGAGAGCCAATTGGGAGGGGGTAAGTTTGTCATGCCTGGAGAGATCGTTGTAGTACACCGAGCCTCTCCTTGAATTCCCTCTTTCTCTTGGCATGGTGGCAAGAATGAAGAGGCTGGTTTGCGGTGGAGAGAAAGCAGAGGGCGTAGTGGCGGTTGGAAAGCGCCTAAGAGAGCTTGAAAGAGCCGAAGCGCAAGTGAAAAAGAAAAGGAAAATGCAGAGAAATATCCTATGAGAGTCGAGGGACAAAAGAAGAGTAGTGTAATGGTAAGGAGAGAATTCGCCTGAGAGAACAATGAAGCAAACACAATTGCAGAAGGAAAAGGTGAGAAAACGCTCAAAAGAGCCAAGGAGTAAGAGAAAATGCAGAGGGGGAATGAATAAGTTCACCAGGGCGATTTCCCATTTAGTACAACGTGAATTGATGGATAGGTTAGCCATGAGAGAAAGAAGATTTAAAATAATTTAAAAATTAAAAACACATAAAAATTATTAAAAAAGATTTAAAATAATTAAAAAAATAATAATTTAAAAATTAAAAACACATAAAAATTATTAAAATTTCTTAATATGTAAATTTTTGTTGATTGTAAATTAATTTTATATTAATGCTTACTGTAATAAATTCAAACTTTCTTTAAAAAAAAAATAATTTTTTTTTTAATTTTAATTGTCGATTGTAAATTAATTCAATTTTTATTTTTATTATAATAAATTAAAACTTTCTTCGAAAAAATATTTTAAACAAAAATTTAAAATAATTATAAAAAAACCATAAAAGAGGAGAAAATTATAAGAATTAAAAAAATTAATAAGAAATAATAATAATAAAAAGTGATCCCTCTTAACATCTGAGATCCCAAAAAGTAATCCTGAATCACTAAGTGCTCTTGCTCTTGAAAAGAAAATAAAATAAAACCCATGATATCTCTATCAATGGTTAACATAACATCTTTATATAACACAACTTCGTATTGCATTTTAAAATATAAAAGTATGTTATAATAATAATAATAATAATCTATTTTTAAGGTCACGACCAAGCCACACCAAGTTGGTGTATGAGACCCCCTTGTTTGTGGGACAAGGGACCCCCTTCCACCCAATGATTTTACTGGTAAAGTCTACAGAGCTATACATACCCTACCCCCTCTGGATTTGAACTTGTGACCTCTTAAGAGGAAACACACGTTCTTAACCATTAGGCCCACATGTTCTTAACCATTAGGTCGAAGGCGCATAGGGACTATAGCGATCGATAATTCGTTGACTTCATATTAATCTGTCCTTTAACTATAAATTTCCGCATCATCTGTATTGTTCATACTATAGAAGTAAAAACATTATTATTATTATATATATATATCATCGTCTCATTGGAGAATATATTCGAGGTCTTATTGCTAGCTTCGTTGTTTTCAATGTTGTAAATGTGTAGATATCCAAAGTTTTGAGCTTAGACACTCCTTTTTAATTTTTATTACATTTTGACTGAAATGTTTACAAACCGAAAGTTCTGAGCATGGACCCTATTATTATTAGTCCTTTGTATTTGTATTGAAATGTTTGCACACCGAAGTCTTACATCATTGACACTTTTTTTTGAGGTGCTTGAATAGGCCTGACAACTTAAATGTTTACATGGCGCGAGGTCCTGAAACAAGCATGACAGCTTAAATGTTTGCATACCGTGAGGCCCTTAGACAACCTGACAGCCTTAAATGTTTACCTAAATAGGCTTCTCAGAGTACATTTTTCCTCGAATTTTTCCATACAATGTTGCAGTGAATTTGGACAATATTGTTCTCCAGCGCCAATTGAATAGGCATTGTATGTTTCATACTTCTTCTAGGCTTGGAATGTAATTTCGTCATAGTTGAAGCTACATACACTGTTTACTGGTTCTGTGGGTGCTTCTTCTTCGTTAGTTCGTCGGTTGTTTCTTGTTGTTGTTTGGTTCACAATTCAACATGTGCTTCTATCGTTCATCATTTCAGAGTAAGTTTCCATGCCATAATTTCATTTTCTATTCTTTCTTTGTTGTTCAGTGTTTTCAGTTTGCAAGTAAGAATGTTTTCTTATTTCTACAGGCATGCTCGTCATATGTTTCTGGTTCCTTTTGTGCTTCGGCTGCAGTTTGGTAATTGTTGGAGATACATATGTTGTTTCATGGTTCGGTGGTTGTTGCTTGTTTGTTGGTTCGTCGGTTGCTGGTTGTTGTTGTTTGGCTCAAGTTTACGAATTTGGGGCCTTGGGGCTGCAGCTAGGCATGTTCATGTTTTCTCGCTAGGCATGTTCAAGTTCAGGCGGGCTCTATATTGCATTTACATTGTTCTGTGGCCTGCAGACAACACCTAGACCTCCATGATATACAAATTTACTGCCACACTCCCACATCATACCCTCTTCCATTATACACAGTTTGCACACGAAATTTTCGAGACCTATAATTTGACTGTTGTGTCCTCACGTCTCCTAGGGAACTATTGTCACCCAATTTTGAAGCCCTTGCGTTTGCTTTCCATATTTTTCCATTTATTGGAATATCTTTCGTGCCTCCAATTCCATACTTACCCCACTTTTTTCGCTTGTGGATTCCCAAACAGGCGAACTGCACTTCCAGTGTTCCTTGACCTGTAAACAACCCCCCCACTTCCGCGATATACAAATTGACTTACAAACTCCTACATCAGCCCTCTTCCATGTTACATAGTATGCACTCAAAAGTTCCGATCAATACAATTTGACCGTCGGGCCCTCTTGTCTCCTCAAGAACCCTTGTCAGTCTATTTTGAAGCTCGTCCGACCACTTTCCATGACCATTTATTGCAATATCTTTTGTGGATAGTTGGGTTCAAACAATTTCCAATTCCTAGTCGTTGTTTTCTGTGCCCGCCACCTTCACACTTTTTTCCAAGTATATGCAATAAATATATAACTGCTCCAAAAACATGCAGAAAATATCTTTCCAGGAAATGGAATATCTATTACAGATGTGAATATATTAGCCCTTATTTTTTGTCTTCTATACTTAACTAAATTCTCGTTTCTCTTTTACCTATACTTTATCTTTCTTGTCACTTAGTCGTTTTTCCAAAAATGTCTAGCTGCACGGGTTGGTGGACTTGTGGGTTCACGACTCCTACATCAACCCCTCTTCTGTGTTACACAATATGCACTCAAAAGTTCCGATCAATATAATTTGAAAGTCGGACCCTCATGTCTCCTCGGGAACCCTTGTCATCCTTTTTTGAAACCTGTCCGACCACTTTCCATGGCCATTTCTTGCAATCTCTTTCATGGATTGTCGGGTTGGTGGGTTCAGACAATTTCCAATTCCTAGTCGTTGTTTTCTGTGCCCGCCACCTTCGAACTTATTTTAAAGTATATGCAATAAGTATATAACTTCTCCAGAAACATGCAGAAAAGATCTTTCCAAGAAATGGAATATCTATTACATATGTGAATATATTAGTCCTTCTTTTTCGTCTTCTATACTTGACCAAATTCCCGTTTCCATTTTCCCTGTACTTTATCTTTCTCGTCACTTAGTCATTTTTCAGAAAATGTATAGTTGCACGGGTTGGCGGACTTGCGGATTCACAACTCCTACATCATCCCCTCTTCCGTGTTACACAATATGCACTCAAAATTTCCGATCAACACAATTTGACCGTTGGACCCTCACGTCTCCTTAGGAACCCTTGTCAGCCTCTTTTGAAGCCTGTCCGACTGCTTTCCATGGACATTTCTTGCAATCTCTTTCGCGGATCGTTGGGTTGGTGGGTTCAGACAATTTCCAGTTCCTAGTCGGTTTTTTTTGTGCCTGTCACCTTCGCACTTCTTTCCAAGTATATGCAATAAGTATATAACTTCTCCAGAAACATGCAGAAAAGATCTTGTGAGAAAATGTAATATCTATTACAGATGTGAATATATTATCCCTTCTTATCCATATTCTATACTTAACCAAATTATCGTTTCTCTTTTCCCTATACTTTATCTTTCTCGTCACTTAGTCATTTTTCCGAAAATGTCTAGATGCGTGGGTTGGCAGACTTGTGGGTTCACATTTGCACTTGTGCTTTTATATCGCGACTCTGATCGACCGCATCCCCATTCCATACCCAACCACTTCTCCCACCGCGGATTCTCCGATAGGCAGGCTCTAGATTGCACTTCTATTGTTCTGTGACCTACAAACAATACATTGACTTCCGCGATATACAAATTTACAACCAGATTCACATCATATCGTCTTCTGTATTACAATCTACCTATCATGCCCTCTTTCGTGGTACACATTTTGCACTGAAAACTTCTGAGACATACAATTTGACCATTGAGTCCTCACATCTCATGTGAAACTATTGTCACCCCATTTTGAAGCCCGTCCGCTCACTTTCCATACTTCGCCATTTCTTCAAATTTCTTTTGCACATCATCGGGTTGGCGAGTTCAAGAAATATCCAATTCCTAATCATTGTTTCCTGTGCCTGCACCCTTTACAATTAGAAATTAGCAAGTATATACAAGATCTTATTTCTAAGTATGCAATTAGTAAGCGTTAATGCTAAACTAGGATTTGAGAAGATCTCCCATTAATACGCATAAAACCAAAATTTCTGGATGGTTATATTATCCCTTCCAAGTGTTAATTTCAAACATCATGGAATGCCATTTGCGAGTCGTTGGGTTGGTCCGTTCACGAAATCTTCAATCCTCAATTCCGAAAACNGTCCTCACATCTCATGTGAAACTATTGTCACCCCATTTTGAAGCCCGTCCGCTCACTTTCCATACTTCGCCATTTCTTCAAATTTCTTTTGCACATCATCGGGTTGGCGAGTTCAAGAAATATCCAATTCCTAATCATTGTTTCCTGTGCCTGCACCCTTTACAATTAGAAATTAGCAAGTATATACAAGATCTTATTTCTAAGTATGCAATTAGTAAGCGTTAATGCTAAACTAGGATTTGAGAAGATCTCCCATTAATACGCATAAAACCAAAATTTCTGGATGGTTATATTATCCCTTCCAAGTGTTAATTTCAAACATCATGGAATGCCATTTGCGAGTCGTTGGGTTGGTCCGTTCACGAAATCTTCAATCCTCAATTCCGAAAACTAGTCCAACTGATCGTTTCCCTATTCCATACTTAGCTACTTTCCCAGAATTCTACAAATATACAAACCAACTGCTGAACTGCCCCATCATGCCCTCTTCTGTTTTACACGTTTTGCAATCAAAAATTTCAATACATAAAATTTGACCATTGGACACTCACCTCTCCTAAGTATCCTCTATAACCCTATTTTGAATCCCGTCCGACTGCTTTTTAGACCTTGCCATTCTTTCCTTGCTCTTCCCCGTCTTCGTGGCCTTCACACTTATCTATAATAAAAAAATGTTTATATATATATATATATATATATCTTGTTTCTAAATATTCAATTAGTGACCTTTAATTCTAAAATCTCATCATGCAGGAACCGTATAGATTATCATTGATGGGTGAAAGGCTCGAGGAGATCTCCTATTAATACACATTAAACCAAGATTTGCAGAGGGTTATATTATTCCTTCCGAGTGTTGATTTCAAAATCATGAAATGCTGTTCTCACGTCGTTGGGTTGGCACGTTCATGAAACCTCCAATCCTTAATTTCTCTTCACCGTACCTGCCACCTTCACACTTCTAAATATGCAATAAGTAATCTTTACTGCTAATAACTCATCATGCAACACCCATAGAGATTGTCATTAATGAGTGAAAGGCTCGATGAGCTTTCCCATTCATAATCATTGAACCAACATTTGTGGAGAGTTATATTATCGCCTCCAACTGTTCATTTCAACCATCGTCTGGAGCAAACAAACGTTATCATAAACCTATGGCATCATCTCGACAATAGTTTTATGGAGATACAGTGAACATCTTCGGGTGCGAGGACCAGAACTTCCAGTGGTCCAGGGAATATTCTTATTACTCATCCCTTGTCTCCCATAATGAAGTAATTTGGACCTCTGGGATTACTCGTGCAGGCTGTGTCCCTGAAGCTTTTGACTATAAGGAGTTGGTCTCTTGGTGCGTCGATAAATTTATTTCAAACCAAAGAATTTTTCCACTACGGGACCGCTCTTCTATTTCTTTGTCACCTCAAGTCTTCCGCCAGAGGTTGTGATTGTCAGATCCAACATTGACGTTCAAAGGAGAAGATTGCAAGTAGTTCCTAAGAAATCAAAATAATGGGTTGGACCTCTTGCCCCAGTTCTTGGAAGACCCAATGGTAGGTCCTGAAGATATCACAAGCTTACAGGTTAGTTCATTTAGAAATCCATTCCGGGAAATTGCTTAGTTGTTTACAAGAATAACGGGACAAGAGTCCACAACAACTATTTCCTAGATGGCTCTTTATATTTTGTATTTCACAGTCAAGGAACAAGCCATTTTTTGTTGGGGCAAGCTAATTTCCCATGAAATTTGTTCCCAATTGTCAAGATTAAAAAAGGAGAAGAAATTTAATATGTCATCCTACTTGGTTTTTGCGATAGCACATTGCTTCCAGTTTCCAAAACTGTCTCTCCAAGAAGGTCAACTAGGAATTCAACCCAGTAATGTTCTGGTACCAGGCCTTGTGGAAGCACAAGGCCTCCCACTATTTTTATGAGGTTTTTAATGGCTTTGTGTCTGTTTTCAAAGTTTTTTTATTAGGAGAAGATGCTCCCCACATATCTGACTAGGCAACCGGTTTTTTGGACAGTAAGGGGGCACTTGAACATATGGATAATTACACTATGATAAGGATTTTTGGCTCCAGGGAAAAACCTGCTCTCCTTCCATGTCACATTACAAACATAATGTTTGTTACAAAAGTAGCAAGGTAATACAACTACTGGTTCCATCTATTCCAAGAGAATAGAAAAAAACAGGTCATTCCTCTGCCTTGGAAAGTCAAGGACTTTGTGTTGAAAAACGTCAACAAAATTGACGAAATCACAGCCCATTTTAGCAACTTGAACCTAAGATATGCTGACATCCTAAGAGGGTTCGACCCCAATACAAACACTTGGCTTCAAAAACTCTTTTTTCAAAAAATACCTGCCCGAAAACAGAGACACTGACGACAACACTCATGTTTCTGATGTCAGCGACTTAGACATACTGCAAATCACCAATGAATTGTACAAGCAACGGGGAAAAGGCCCCGGTGAGAAGAGTGTTCAATCGACAAATAACACTCCCAAAAGTACGACATCCCGGAGCATCGCTCCAATGACCCATCACAACAACAAAGCAACTCAGATTTATTCAAATGGAGGAGGAGATAACGACCCTCCTCACCCTAAAATTGATAGTTCTCACAAGCTTCCAGTTGACAAGAAAGGAAAAAAAAATGTGGGACAGGCAAAACATCCTAAAATTGAGAGTGAGAACATGGAACTTGAGCTTGATCTAGATAGCGCATTCTGCCACCTTGATCATCCCGGAGACGCGATCCAGCATAGTAGTCCAATGGACATATCTGATACCGAAAATTTTGATGAAGATGAATCCTTTGTGTTCCAGAGCGTTGTTTTTTACAGTAAGTCCAAAAAATTAATTATTGAAAAAAAAGATGTAGAAAATAAGAAAGGAAAATCTCGTTCAGAGGTTAACCTTGCGAAATGCGGCTGTCTTAGATATGTCGATTTCACATAGTGACCATAGATGCTCTTGACGATTCCATTGGAGGCATTGAGGCCGAGAATGCCACACTGAAAGGTCAGGTCAAGGAATTGGAAGAAGCTTTGATTCCTATGCCATTGATTGCCAATCCTTTGGCAATAACCATGCCTTCCACCCCTGCAACCAAGTTAAAAGAATCCTCCAACCTCCTCACATTGTGTAGAGGATATGTGGAGAATAATATCAAGAAAATAATGGAACTCATCATTGAGAAGTGGGAAACATCACAAACCATGACTTGACTTCCCTTAGAACGAGAGCATGTAATTTTCTCAAACATTTGCAAGTGGATTTAAAAGATGAGGAACATTTCTATTTAGACACGGTCCTTCCTTTTGGCACCATTGTCAACAACATGGAAGAAACAATAACAAGACAACAAGATCTGCCATCCAAAAACTGGATAGATCAATTAAATGCATGTTGGAAAGAAAAAGTGAAGAACCTGCATCTCATTGTCCAGTCATGTGAACAAGCCATATCAAAGAAAGAAAAATTATTCACAAAGATGACCAGAATAGACTTAGCCAGAAGGACCAATGACTTCCAAGACCACAACTTAATCGTCAACTCCTTGCCCTTAACTAATCAAGACTTCGATAAACAGGTTGATATTTTTAAGGCGTTGTCTTTGGAAAAGTTTTAAAGCATCCTTGAATATGGTCAAGATGACGTCGACAACTGGCTAGTCCACTATTCAGTACAAAATGAGGAAATTTATCAGCCTCTGCATAATCTTTCTATTGACTTCAGGGAATTAGAAAATGAACTTTTCAACATAAAAATCCGGAATAAGATCAACGTCGCCCTAATGAGAAGCTACATTGAAGAATGGCTGGAAAGGGAATTAAAGCAGGCTGCTGATGAAAGGAAACAGGCAGTTGCCACGATTCTAGTAGCCGTCGACGACATCAATGAAAAGGCATCAAGAAGCAAATAGAAAAAGGGGTCATATGTATCGTCACTGTAAGCCTATACTAATCACATCCTGCTTTGTTTATCAACCCAGTTATTCCACTTTTTTAAATATAAATGTCTAGCCAAATACTGATACCTTTCAATTTATTTTTTTCAGGTATTACACTCTACCGTCACCCACTTCTTCTTTCTACAGTCCTATTTCTTGTACATATTTCTCTTATGGTCTGCGAGAGCCCCAATCCCAATCTATATGACAAACACATTTAAATTTCCAGGAATATGTAACATACAATATTATTTTTTGATATATTTCAAATAAAACAGTTTTTTATCTCATTTTATGTCATCATAATTTTTTATCTTCCACTATGCGTATGGTCCGTGGAAGCCCCAATCCTAGTCTATACAACAAATGCATTTAAATTTCCAGGAATATGTAACTTTTTTGATATATTTCAAATTAAATTATTTTTTATCTCCTTTAATATTTATGTCGTCATAAATTTTTATCTTCCACTATTCTGAATGTCAAGAAATTGTGTTTATTTAATTTGAATATAACATTTTTTTATACACAAAATTTTTCAACATAGCAAAATAGATTATATACTTTCAAAAAATAAATGGGACTCTAGAGGCCACATGTCATCTACTGCATGGATACCACCTGTGCTTCATGTTGCTTGCCACATCTCCGTTGATCCGCAAATTTTTCCTATTCCTGTACATTTATTCCCAATTCAACCTGGCTGCGCAACGTTTTCCCATCCCTATACATTTATTCCCAATTCAACCTAGCAGGGACTATACTGCCACACAACACTTTTTAATATTAATAATCTTAAAATTAAAATTATTATATTTTAGAATATAAAAGTATGTTATTTAATCTTAATAATATTAAAATTACAAAATATTGAAGTGGGTTATTTAATCTAAATAATATTACAAAATATTATATAGGGATTTCATGATGTGAATGATTGATGCACTCATAATTTCTTTTTATCTAATCATCTATTAGATATATATCAATTTGTTAGATCATTCAATTTATATCAATTTAATGGTGATTTAATTTAATAATTTAATTAATATTTTTTTGAGATTTAATATTTATATAAAATTTTAATATTAATAAATATAAAGTTATAATATTAATATTAATTTTGATAAAGTTAAAATAATGATAATTAAATTTAAAAAAAAATATTTATTTTCCATTTTGTGAAAGGATCATATTTTTGAAAAAGTTTTGTACAACTATCCATCAAAACCTTAAAGATTAGAAAAAAAATCATCCAATTCACATCAAAACCTTAAACTTTATAATTGAGATAAGAAAAAAAATCATCCAATTCACACCAAATTTATCAATCACCTTTAGGACTATGCCATAATAATTAAATAGTGGAGAAAATAATTTCATATAAGTATTATGCTAGTATCCACAATAATTTCTCCCACCTACAAGATGATTCGCTCCCTTACGAACATAATGCTTATTGAATTGTCAATAGAGCAAGCCCCAAGCTTATACCATCAGCCTAGGGGCGAGAAATATGGAGCATCCCTTTTATTTTAGCTTAATGTGGTAGATGTCAAGGGAGGGGCGAGAAACATGGAGCATCCTTTTTATTTTGATAAAAAATTCTTTCATACCCACCCGAATATTGGCCAATTGATTGGCTTCATGGTGGGGAAAATTTAGGTGCATCAAATTCCTAAATGAAATGATTCTTTTGATAAGTCGTAAATTCCTTGGCAAATGAAATGATTATTTGGATGAGTTATAAGGGGAAAGTATTCTACGAAGTTGTTTCTTGACTAAGAAATCTAACCATTGTTGTCGAATTGTTAACTATTGATGCACGTCTTACCCCTTTAATATTATGAGAAGTAACTTCACAGATTTTAATAACTTTAAAGTTTTTTTTATTTTACAAAAATCATAATAATAATAAAATTAATTCAAAAAATCCTCTAATTAAAATAATCATATGAAAACATGTTATCTAGGAAATACATGATGCATGGCATCATATTTAAAGTAATCAACCAGATTAATAATTGAGATAACAAGATTAATATTTGAAAATAAAATTAATACAAATCATTATCATTTTCCTATGTCAAATTAAAAATAAATGTTTAAAAGTAAAAATTCCACGATGGTAGTATTTATCATTCTATAATATCATAAAGTATATTAAGTAAATAAAGAAAGAGAATCCACAAATTATTCTTTAAATAAATAAAGAGAATTCACAAATTATTTTAAAGTGTTTTTAGGTTAGTAAAATTACAAATGTTATTTATGAGAATTGGTTTTGATTTTGATAACTGCTATTTAAAATCATAATGTTGAAAAACCAATTTTGAATAGTAAAATTGAGATTTATAAAAAAATTATAATATTTCAATTTCTAGTGATAAGTATTATTATCTTAAGTTTTATTTTTATAAGAATATATAATTTATTATTATTTATGTTATTAATTTGGTTATATATTTGTATTTTCTAATTGTCTAATTGTTAATATGAGTTTAAAATTGCTAACCCAACTATTTTTAAATATGAAGTTGACACATAGTATTAAAAAAAAACATATTAAGAACAAAAAAATAATATTAAGAAAACACACACACATATATATATATAATTTCACTTGTTGACTTTATATTGAGTAGGAAAGGAATTACACATCTTAGTCAGTGGAAAACACCTATCCTTTGAAGT
>SNQJ01S0021177.1:42052-64168 GCA_010110895.2 Picea sitchensis | reverse complement strand
GAAGTGAAAACTTATTTTAGGTAAAAAAAAAAAAAAAAACATGAGAAAATGTTGCAACCTTCCCTATCAATGCATGATGGATCCAAAGTTAAAACAAATCTTGGTTAAAACATTTCAAGTGTGTTGTTTAGTATGAGGAGATGTGTAATTCCTTCCTTGTTGGAGATGGCACCTCACACACACACACACATATAAAAACTTTGTACTTTAAACATTTCAAAGAGGGATCAATCCCTCAAGTGATTTTTTTTTTAAATTGAGAAAATATTTGCACCTCTAGGAATTTGATCCATATCAACACATAATATACTAATGATTAATCTTGATAAACTAATTTAAATTTAAATTAAATTAAAGAATTACCATATAAAATTACTTATATATATATATATATATATATATAAAAGACAGCCATTTTAATTGATTTTATAGAGTATGTATACCTCCATAGGGGTCTCATAGACCAATTTGGTATAGTTTAGCAGTGATTTTAAAAATAGATTATTATTATTATTATGCTAGATTAGAGTTCCCTTGCCAATAAATTCAATGAAATGAAAAGATTAACTTTAGAAATACAAACAGATAACAAGTATTGCTATATATGTCTGATCACACAACCATAGTTGAATAGACAACTGGAAAAACATCAAATGACGTTCAGGAGCATCGCTGTAACAACTCATTCATAAACAGCTGCTGCTCTTAATGTTTTATAATTCGCACTGAAGCTGAATAAACTTCTTCATATGCCAACTCTAAACTCCTACAAAAATTTTAACATTATTCTCACAGCTTGTGATATTTCTTCACACAAGCTATATGATATATACGTTTTCAATGGGGAAAACTAAGATTCAGATTGAGATTAAGGATCGATCACCATCACCATCACCAAACAATGCCTCTAAGTACCCATTTCACTAATTTCTAACAGATATTCTCATGAGCAGATATCCAGTAAGCAGTTCCACAAATGATAAGCTGCTCCTTCGCTGTCTAACTGCTCAGTACTTTGATTTTCCTTCCCACATAAAGGGCATTTTGAAGTCCCCTCAACACAAGAAGCACATACGCAGTGCTTGCAACCCTGCAGTAACTCAATAAAAAAGAGTTAGACCCTCTCCATGTTTATAGGTTAAAATAAATTTCTAGGAGAATTTATGATAACTTCTTGCCAGTAATAATTGCGGAGCTAATTGGATTTTAGTGCAAGGAGCGATTACCGTGAAGCAAAGTCCTGCTTGTTGGTGAATACAAAGAGCACACATCAACTGTTCTTCAGAGCCCTGGAGCACTGTATCCATGGGATGTGTCTTGGAATTTATAGCGGAGGCAAATGAAAAAGCCGGGAATCTTCCTCCCAAGAAGTTGTATGAGGAAAAATCAAATCCTGTGGTAGCTGGAACGTAAGTTGAAAGAGATTCAGGAGCTTTGGATTGAGCTTGTCCAGGGGCTACAGGCACAGGGAGTCCTCCATAACCGAAAAAACTGAACAAACTGGAGCTCATCTGCTCATGTCTATGTTGTACCAAAAGTAACCAGGGATCCACAACTTTGTTTTCATTTGGGTTTCTAATTGAACACTCTTCTTCCCGATTATCCACCCCTATTTGATTCAATTTGTTTATTTTTAGGTCTGAGACCTGTACTTCTTCCTTGGAGGTCATGTCAGATGTTGTATTCTGGGAAGAGATTAATTGATCTTCTTGATGATGATTTGAGCCAGGCCGATCAAACAATCTACCGGGGCCTTTGACGTTCATGTTTAAGGCCAATATATTAATGTCGTCATGCCTTTGATAGTGATTGTTATATGAATTACAGCGTTGGTGTGCGCTGTGAAACTGTGGCATGGCCCAAACATCGTTTCGAGGAAATGCCAGAGGGTGTGCAATATGCAGACCCATCACATTATGCTTCTCACCATGGACATGAAGACTTGGGTTTGGATATTTAGGATAATGTCTATTGAAACCAGGAGGAATATTAGGGTTTGCTTTAGAAATAGTGTGATGATTATGATCAGAATTGGTATCGGTATGAAGATTAGTGTGATACCGAAGATTAGGACGAGGGTGGTATGACTCAGGCTGAAATTCTTCATAGGAATTACTGAGTTTTTGCAGACTGTCATGTTCGAAGGCTTTCTTGGGTGGAGGTTGATAATAAAATTCAACGCCGTTGATGACATGCTCTCTTTGCACAAATTCTCCTCTCCTCTTGCATTCACATAACTCCCTGTATTTTGCCACTGCTTGCTCTATGAGATCGACAGCAGCCTGCACAAGAGTTTTCTTGCCTTGTATACGGAATAATCTGATAGGAACCGCATCAGGATCACCGCAGTTAGTTTCTGTCCACGACTGCACCACGGCACCAGTTGTCTGACCTATCATTCTTGCAGAATTGCCTTTTGCTCCTATCACAAAACCAGCTGCCAATAACGTAACTCTCATTAAAACCTGCGTTCCCGAAGATTGGTACTCTGTGCTAACAACTCTGTGATCTTCCGAAGGAGCAAGAAACATATTTTGCATTGTCTCTGATGCAACTGTTGCGCCGCCACTCCTGGGGCCTCTCGCGAGTCTCCTCCTGCTTTCTTGTGGCTGTTTCTCTTTGCCTCCCCCTCCTTTGATTCCACCAGACTTATTGTACTTTCTGGGATTTCCATTGCATTGCTGCTCTACAATGGTGTCAGCATTACTCTGCACCTGTATGCCCATCTGATTGTCTTGCTCTGACAGGGAGTCATGATTAGAAATGAAATCCTGAAGGACACACCAAGAACAAGACTCAGATCAGGGTTCAAATTCATCCTAACTCCATATCCATACCTTTCATCAACTTACAGAAGCAAAGTGTAGTGAGTAAATGGCAGTAAGTTGCCATTCTTGGAATGATTTATAAGCAAAATAAAAAATAAAATGAAATACATTGTATTTTCCATATTCATATTTGTTGGTCAGGTCAGGGTCCATATTCAAGATATCTTAACCATTTCTAATTAAAAAATAAAATAAACGATTATAACTGGACTATTTTGGGTTCTAATTAAAAAATAAAATAAACGATTATAATTGGACTGTTTTGGGTGTCTGTGTCAACAATGGTGGATGGATTCAAATTTGATTTAAATTTTTAGATTCGAATCTCCTCGTAAGAGGAACACTAGCCTGGTTTCCCACATTTAAATCGAGAATTTGGTAGTAATGAAATAGATAAACTAATCCAATTCTCAACGATATAAGAAGTTAAATTAATTCTTTAAACTAGTGCTAAATCAATATTGGAATTTAAAAACAAATCCATTTATCAAATATACAAGTTTTTTTTAGTGGTTATATATATATATATATATATGGAATTATTATCTATTAATAATAGATTATTAATTGTTGGTGAAATTGTAATTTTCTATTATTTAAATTGCAGTTTTGATTGCATAGATGAATCTAGTGTCTTAAAAAACTTTTAATTGACAATGGAATAGTTTGTGGTTTTATATATAGAGAGAGAAAGAATTATCATGTATTATTAATAGAGTGATTTAATTGTTGGTGAAATTGTAATTTTATATTGTTTGAATAGCAGTTTTGATTGCATAGATGAATCTAGTGTCCTAAAAGACTTCTAATAGATGTCATAAAAAACTTCTAATTGATAATGGAGTAGTTTGTGGTTTTATATATATATAGAGAGAGAGAATTATTAATAGAGTGATTTAATTGTTGATGAAATTGTAATTTTATATTGTTTGAATTGCAGTTTTGATTGCATAGATGGATCTAGTGTCCTAAAAAACTTCTAATTGACAATGAAGTAGTTTGTTTGTTAGATTTTTTTTTTTTTTTCGGCAATTTTTATGAATCTAATCCAATTGTTGGTGAAATTGTAATTTTCCATTGTTTGAATTGCAGTTTTGAATGCACAGAGAACCAGTATCCTGAAAAACTTCTAATCCACCTAGACTGTACAATCTCAACATTTCTAATTTCTGGACAGTTTTTGAACTATCTGTTAAATATTTTTTTATTTTTATGGGTAATTATCATCAATCAAGGGATTCAATTGTTGGTGAAATTGTAATTTTCCATTGTCTGAATTGCAATTTTGAATACACATATGGATCCAGTGTCCTGAAAAACTTGAAAAACTTCTAATCCACCTAAACTGTAAAATCTCAACACCTCAAATTTCTGGACAGTTTTTGAAGTGTCTGTTAAATATTTTTTTTTTTTTTCTGGGAAATTATCATAACCAAGAGGTTCAATTGTTGATGAAATTCTCATTTTCCATTGTCTAAATTGCAGTCTTGAATACACAAATAGATCAGGTGTCCTGAAAAACTTCTAATCCATGTAAACTGTATAATCTCAACAACTGATATATGCAATTCCATCCATTTTTTCAAATTTGTAGACAATTTTTGAACAAAACTAATAGTCAAAAAAACACTCAGAAAAATTAAAAAATCTACTAGTTTTGACCATTTCATAAAATGTAATAAACATTCTTATTGATTTTTAGGATAAAAAATATATCAACTTAAATTCTCTAGTTCCTCTTCGATATATTGAAATTTGAAAACAAATTCGTCCATAATATAACTTACAGTTTTGACAATTTCATAAAATGTAATAAGTATTCAAATTAATTTTTATGATGAATCTCTGGATTTATTTTATTTTATTTTATTCGAGGACAAAACTACTTATTTGACCATCGAATTCCATTCTGATCAGACCAGACTGTGGATATATTTCGCCCAAAACATCAAAATATACATCAATCCCGCCTGGTCGTGGTGCCTAACGGTTACTTTTGAATTTAAAATATACACAAACCCTAACAATGCCTTTGTTTCAGCGTTTGAAAAATGAGCGAAGACATTACTAGAGTACACTATAGTTCATTTGATAAAGAACCGTGACCAACAACTGTAAGACATGAATTTCTCTGTGAGGAATCTGAACATTGTAGAAATAAATTGAGGACCATCTCTCACTGTAATAAAAAATCTGGAGTAGACTATATAATTGATAAATAGTTACCGTTACCATTAGCTTCAATTGTTGCCTATCTGCTTCTTCCATGAACTGTTTGAAGGGTCGAGATAGGGACTTATGACGCTGCCCGGTTTCTCGTTTCGGCTTCCTAGCGGAAATCAATGCATCTGAATCCATTTGAGTCTCTGCTTGTCTTAAACTTTGCTCACACATTGCGATTATCTCCGTTGCCATAATTTGCAGCTATAGAATTTATAGAATTCAACTAATTAACGTTCTAGTTTGCAATAGATTATATATTCCTGCTGAGAATTCTTTTGGCGTTGGAATTCAAAGTGGTTACAGGAAATAATCCTCGTATCTTTCGTTTACGCAATGCATTACGGCGGATCGGATCACTGGACGTTTTGGATACTGATTGAAACAAGTTAATCCAAGTCTTTCATCTGCACATGGCCGTGGCAATCCAAAGGGCTTTAATGACCGTTGGAAGAAAGAATGGTTGAATGATAAGATCAGAGAGTAAAATAAATATATTTGCATACCGTTTTTAAAAGTGTGCGACTTTTAAGATCTCATTAATGTTAATTACAAAAGGTCTCCTGGTCGCCCTCGATCGTCAAGAGTCTTTCTACACTATTGGTTAAGCAGTAGTTTAAACGTTATATATATATATATATATATTTAAGTATTTTGGTCATATTTTTAGTTTGATTTTGTTTGAAAGTGGATGAGGAATCTGTAAAGTTGAGTGGTTCAGTTTGTATAATTTAAGTGTTCTAGGAGTTTTTCATCATACTGAATCTATCTATACATTCAAAAATGCAATTTAAATAACAGAAAAATAGAAATTTTGTCCAGATTTACATAGTCTAATTCTAACCATAAAAACTCAAAAAATAGAACGTTTACCAAGCCATTGATTAATAACAATTCATCAACTAATCTTTTTTATTTTCTCTGTCATGCCCCTGCTAAATTTAAAATAAATTTTGTTAATGAAATAGTGAGCAAAGGAAAAAGGAAAGAGAATTAGTGTATTAAGGAAGAGAAAGGATCGTAATCTATTTGGGACTTACAAAAGGGTCTAAATTATTCATTTACTATTTTTGCAGTGTGTTCAAGGGTCTAAAGTGTGTTTAATTGTTTTAGTGTCTTATGTTTCATTTTCGTTATGGTGGAGGGTTGGTTTTTTTTTTTTTTAAGGAATTCTAGTGTGTTTGGTTATGTGTTTTATTGATAATTGGGTTGCATTGGTTGTTTGGTTTATGGTTGGTTTGATTTGTAGTACCAAAAAAGGTTTTTTTTTTAAATGAGTCCTTAGTGCTTGTTAGTTTGTGATTATTGGCTTGTGGTTAGTTTGCCTTGTGGTGAATGTTTTCAAGTTGTTTTTTATGTTGTTCTTACGTTTTTGGTTTAGTGTTTGGATTCATGTTTTATTAGTAATTATGTTAGACTAGTTGTTTAGCTCGTGGGTGGACTGGTTTGTAATACCCAAAAAAGTTTATAGCTTGGTTGTGATAGGTTGGTGGTTTGAAGATGATCACCCCATGGAATGCATGCAAGAAGGTAGTTGTTCACTTAGCTTATTGTGCATTTACTATTATACAATGTATACTATGGCATCCTTTTATAGTGTTGCATAGGGAATTTGAGTTTGGAGGTGGTTGTTTTGTGTTTAATGTTTAATGTCTTGTTTTAACTATTCTAGTGATTATACAACATGTGGTTTGTTTGCCCCGTGGTGATGTTCTGGGGTTGGTTTTTGTGTTTCTTTTGTGTTCTGGAATTTCTATTTGGCTTCGTGTTTTATTGGTGATTGGCTTTCACTAGTTGTTTGACTCATGGTTGGTCTAGCTTGTAGTGCCCAACAAGTTTTTTTACCTCTGTTCTGATTGGTTGGTGGTTCAGTGGAAGTTGTCTCATGGAATGTATACCAAGAGGTGGTGGTTAGATGAGGTTATTGTATATTCACTACTATGCAGTATATTCATTGTTTTGCATTCATTTTTTGTGGTGTAATAATTCACCACATTCATTCCTTTAAGGTGTTGCATAGAGAATTTGAGTTTTGTTGTAGTGGTTGTTATTGAAATGCTAGTTCATTTTATGATTGTTTTTTGGTGGTTCATTTGGATTTTAGTGGTTTTTTTCTAGTGGTGTGTGTCATGGAATGTATCCCTAGAGGTAGTGGTTGGCTAAGGTAAGTGTGGATTTGGCACTATGTTGGCCTCGTGTCTTATAGCAAGATTTGTCTCACCCCATGCAACTTGCTCAAAAGACCTTTTCCATTTCCATATGCAGACTTGAAGTCCCCTTTTGCAATTCTCAGAGCTAAAAATCATATTTGTCCACATATATGTGCCCAATCAGTTATATAGCATGTGTATACGCAAGTTGCACCACTACAATCTACGTACATTGAGTTTAGTGCTCAAAATTAAAAATTGTGTTGGGTTTCCATGTCATGTCACGAGATCCGTGATCCTTGACCTTCCATATACTAGAAATGTTCCGACTCAGCCCTTCAATTCCATTTGAAGGCTATAAAATGGGCCATATCCAAACCGTGGAAGAGGAGAGAATTCAACTTTTGAGAGCAAAGTTACTCTTGAGAAATTATTCACTTCATATTGAGTCTGCATCCCTTTGTCCTTTAAAGTCTAAACACATTGTTCATCCCCCAAACTCTTCCCTCTTTGATGGAGAACCTCATTGTCTCTCTTATATGAGCTTGCCTTTGGTGGAGGATTAAAGTGGTGGAGGCCCAACTGAAAGGGACTTAGTTTCTCGGTTCTGAGATGTGCCGAAACAAAATTTTGTTACTCATACACTTATGTTGATCATATTTTAATAGAAATACTCTTTTCTCGTCCAATTTATATCTTGAAAATATTTGAATTATTATTACATGGGCATATTTGTGATGAATGTTGATGGATTATGTTATTATATGTGCTAACAATATATATTATCACCATATGCTTGTGTATCTTGGTTGTTGAGGACAAGTTGCAGATATAAATCTTTGAGTCGAGTGCTCAATGGTGGTCTTCATCGAACGTCCGGACAAGATAGGCTTTTTATTTTGTCTTGTTAGCATTTTTCGTTTATATAGCATACTTGGGATTAGAGTTGATTTCTACAGTCATTCCATCTGTTGTGGTTTACCCCTTCCCATAGAGTGATTTTCCTTGTAACAGAATTGGCAACCATACTGGGGATTGAATCTTCTATTTCAGGGTTTGGAGTGTTTTTCTTCTTCGATTGCTCTCTGTTATCTTGAGTTTCCTTGTCGTTTGATTGCTCGACAACCTATTTTCATTTTGAATATGAGTTTATTGGCCTTATCCTTAATCTGGCAGTGCTTTAATACATATATGTAGGTTTTCCCTTGACAGACGTATACATACGTGATCTGTCATTCGATAGGGCGTGTACATACACGATTTTTTCTTAAATGGTCACGTACATCAACCTTTTTTTGCTTATTTTTTGAGTTTGGTGTTTGTTGGGTGAGTTTTAATAGTTTTTGAGTCTTCTTGGGTCTTTGTCATAACTTTTGAGTGCCTGCAGAGTGATAGGAAACCTTTCTTTGGTTGAATTTTCGAGCAGTATTTCTTTCTGATCATATTTTTCATTGGTTGTCCTTGCATATTGGGATGAGTGTTTTCTTTTTGGTATCTTGCTTGGTTTGTCTCTTTTTTCTTACAGTAGGGTCTATATATCAAGTTGTTATTCAATCCTTGCATTTTCATTTATTTATACTGAAAATACAAAAACACATTTTTCATTTTGGCATTTTCTCTTTTGGGTTATTTAGAATTGATCTTGATATGTATAGAAAGATTGCATATTATTGAAATTGCAGAGTTGAATTGAAAGTTGCATTTTGAAAATCTTATCACCTTTTGAGAATTGAAGTTTAGAACTTAGCTTTATGTTCATATTCATTTCTTTTATATGTTGAGTCATAACATCATTAGTTTCATGGCCATATATTTTGAGTAAACAAAAGCCATTAAAAGTAATGTTGGTTAATTAAAATTGATTAGAAATGATTTCATTTTTCAGAGTACACAAACAAGCATAGGATATAGAGCTTTGGAATAGGATTTTGTGAGTAAAATTCTCCAAGGCTACTAAACTCAACATATGCATCTGACTAAGGGAGTGATGAAATCCATTTTGTAATTAGTGACATCAGAAGGCTCCACTCACACCGGAGTTAAGCATGAGGTCACATGAATTTGGTTGCAGAGATATCCCTCTAATACCTTCTTAGCATCAAATATATTTTTGGGGATCTATTCATATATGGGGGTCTTGCTAGTACCTTTACCTCCGTGAGAGGTGGTGATTTCAATATTTCAGGATTTGTTACCCTATCCAGGACCTAACTTACAGCTATTCGCCTACGCATTGGTTATATCGTGGTGGATTTAGTTTCTTGACATAGGTAGACACATATGCTACTTGCAGGGGTTATTCTGCAGGTACCCTGAGTCAGATAAGGGTCAGAGAACACACAACCTTTATGGAGGATTACCTCTCCGGGGGGATTTGACTAACTGTGTTGTTAATCCCACGAAGGCCCTTATAACTGATTATGATACCTCCAATCTTTTGATCGGAGTCTCAGGCCCCTCTTAGGCGAGGCATACCTACTCTAGTGATGGAGGCCCCTTTTCAACTACTATATGATGTTTGTGTGCATTTGGCCTTTTTGTTTATTTTGGTGTGCTCTTTGATTGTTAGTTGGCTTTAGGATTTTTTTTTATATCTCGAGTCTTAAGTCATCGTAAAACCGGACCAGCTTCCTTGCAGGTCTCGTCGTTTGTTGAAATTACCACCGCATCTTGAGTCTTTGCCTTCTAAAAGGCATAAAGTTATCAATCGTGGTACACACACCTCCACCTACCATACTTGTGACCATACAAATATGAGTACTGAGTCAAGTCAAAAAGATATTGGGAGTCCTTCAACTCCCATACCTACCGTAGTTAATGGGACTCCTTCGACTCCTTCAACCACTTTAGTTGTGGTGCCAGAGCTCCCCATCCTTACTCCTATCTGGCCTATGGATTCTACGTAACCTATAGTAACGAACCCTTTTGGGTCCCTTTTTGGTATGCATGAATACAATGCTTAGTTCATTCCTTCAGTCTCTAACCCTTTCTCTTTTTGTATGTCGAATATGACATCACAATATTCGTCTTCCATTCCAACGAATAATACTAATCCTATTTTTGGACCTGGGGGCAGGGCTCCTCGGCACATTCCACTCTTGTTTGGTGGAGCTCATATTCCCCAAACGAATCCTATGGCTGGAAGCCAACCTTCTTTTTCTCCTGGGTCTAATCCTAGTCTTAATTCTCCTGGATGGAGTAATCAATCGAGCAGACAAGTTGTTTCCTATGTTTCGTCATTTACACCTTCCTCCTCCACACTGATTCTAAACAACATGTTTGGTATGACAAATCCACCTCTATCCTTCGTATTTCCACCCAGAGGGAGTCAGTTTCATACTATGGGAACCCCCCAGCCTGGAGTTCCTCTAGCTAGGGGAAATGTTTTTAACCCTCATTATAACATTCCTACAGGAATGATGCCCAACCAACCTCTTATAAATCATCTTGGAGGAGGGTACTACAATCTCGGACAGAGCCATGGTGCATAACAGAACCCTAGATGGGCTATAATCCCTCAGCATCAATCATTCCCAAGAGCATTGTAACATCCCCAAAAATAAATTATTTTTGAATTTGAAATTGCTTAGGAAAATTATTTTGTTTTTGGTAAAATTTGAAATTGGAATTTTTTTATGGCAATTTCGAATTTCGAATTTGGTTAATTGTAATTAATGATTATGACTATTGGGAAGAGACTTGATTTGACCCAACTAACTACTTGACTATGACACTTGTATGAAATAAAATATTTTATAGTTATTGCAGGAGGACAAATGGAACAACCATGTTGAAATCAACTGACCATGACTCCATGAGTGGGGAACATGTTGGAGCTACCTCGGGGCTGATTGTTACAAGTGGAAAATCCAGAATTTGGCCATTGGTAGCCCCTGAAAATCAGGGATTTGGAAAGCTATGAAAATTCCAAAGAGAGGGAAAAAGTCCTAGGCAAAAAGCGATTTTTGGATATATAGCATATGGGAGGAGGCAAGACGTTGCCTAGTATGTTGGGGAAAATTTACTGACTCTTGTTGCTATGAACACTACTAGCTAAGTGTGAGGAAAGGAAAAGACTGTTGAAAAATAGAAGGCATTTGTTGAGGAGGAGTTCCGAGTTAGCCCTCATGGATTCATGGTCAGGCTAGGGGGTGAACGGGACAAGTGATTTGACTACCCTGTTCTAAGGTTGGGAGGAACATGGTTGTTCCCTTTGTCTTCCAGCGAACTGGTTCAAATATGTTGACCTATTCCTTCTCTATTTGAATGATTAAATAACTGATGAAATGCATCTATTCATTCTGAATTGAAATATTACCATGGATGAAATATGTTCAATTGTATGAAGTTTAAAACAAATGACCGAACGCCTCAAAGAATTTAATTCTGAGTGACTATTTTCTATTGGTTTAAATAATGAACGAATGTTATAGTTTCCTTTTATTTGATATGTTCGTTGAAAGGGTGTGCATGACTAAATTCAGGAAATGTTCATTCTATAGGCTAAATTACTATTATACGGTGGTAAAACTGTAGGATAATTTCCCAGTGTACTGAAACTCCTTATGCAGAACTATCTATGTATAAATGGGACTGAAATCAAGTTCATATACATGTGTATGTGCATTCTTGTAAGTAAACTTCACAGTCATAATACTTATTCGAGACTTCCATTCTCGCATAGAATTGATTGAGAACTAATACGAAACGCTACCTTCTATAATTGTCTGTGCAGATCGCCAACTGCATATATATATATATATATATATATATATGTATGTATGTATGTATGCAGTTGGCGATCTGCACAAACAATTATAGAAGGAACTAAGATTGAATGTATACAATAGAGAATACGTATATATAAAGATATGTTCATATATTATATAAGTAATAAATTGCTCCAAGAGGCATGTAACTACAATTGTATAAATGAAATACTGAATAGAGAATCTAAAACCTCTCAATAAATTGTTTTTACAGCTCAATATTTATCTATCTTTACATCGTAAATTAAATTGAATAATGTAGCCATGTACATATGGTCATATTCTTACAGACCTGTAGGTGAATGAATATACATAAAACATATTAAGTAAATTGGATTTTCAATCATGTCCATGCTAAATCGAAAATCGAAAATAAGGAATAAAATACACTTTTGTATCCTACAGTGAGGAAGATACAAAGTCACAGTATTCATGAAAATATTGATGTAAAGCAAAACAATATGAAAGACTCTTATAGCATATTGGATATGATATGAATATGTCTGTACTACAGATTCTATTTACAAAATGTAGACTTCAAAATGTAATAGTTCCTTTTCCATACAGTAAGTAACCACAAGAGCAGACTATACAAACATTGATATTGAATATGTAATTTAAGAAGACAGCCACGGTAAATAAATTTTAAGTATAGGTTGAGACCAGAATGGCGAAAATATTCAATTAAAATCACCCAACAATCATTACATTAATTCAAATAGACAGGGAAAAGTCATGTAGATTATCCTTCAAAGGAGTTATTACATATAGAAACCAGACCAGAAAATCAAGAGTACATTTTGGGAATTCTCCTCTTTTCATCCACTACCAAAAGTCAAACAAAACTATACCGAACGTCTATAAATCTAAATTGAAACCGTTTCCTTCATTGCTTGAACTCCTGAAGGGTTTACAAAGGGAACTCGAATACCTGTTGCGCCGAGGATAGGGGCGGGCATCCAAAAAACTTGCGAAGACGGAAGATCTACAAAATGTATCCTTTAAATATTAGTAATTTGAAAGAAAGGTAAACGAAACACCAACATAATGATAATTTTTAATAATAGAGCATTCCATAGTGGCACTCAACTTCTGGCCGCAGGATCGTATGTTTCTCCCTTGTCTCTTTTTGGCTAGATAGACATACGGGACGAGGGTGGATGGTGCAGTGACTCCCTAATGGGTACCCTCACATCAACAGGGTCCATCATTAGTGATATATACCAAATCTTTAAACGAATAAAACTAACAAGAAGTAAGCAATTACCCAGCAACCAACAGATTTAATGAAATGAAATAATCGATAGTATTAGTTTCTTTTAACATAAATGGTATAAGTCATGAGGTGCAAAGACATAGTGCAAGCCTTTCATGCAGGACCAAGACTATACCTAACTGGTTGAGTTTAACCCTTCCAGAACCAAATTGCAGAGAGTAGTTATAAATCAACAAGCAATACAGAGGTATCCCTCCTACTAAATCCAAATGGGTAGACCATGATAATGACCATAACTTCTATAAGCTCAAAGGGATTTCTATATTGTAGGATATCATTAATGGAATGTTCACAAAAAATCACAGAGGTCACATTTTATTGACACCGGACCGAAATGTATTAAACATAAAGAAAACAACACATGCGAAGGAACCAACTAAAATTTAGAAGTATGGGTTCACCCCTTTACCAAGAAAGGAAAGAAAGATACAATATTACATAGTGGAACCATTCCTTTCTGAAAGACAATTCTCTCACATCCTCACGAAGGTTAACTATAGGCCTCGACTTATGGACTGTAAGGAGTAACAATAACAGGGAGTTACAAAACCCTAGGAATTGCAAACACAAACAAGCGATACAAATGCATTCTCTCTAAACAAGAGGAGGAATGTCGTTATCTTCAAAGGTTTTGAGGAAGAAATGACCAAATAATACCACTTCTTTGGGAATATTGGGACAACCAATATTCATTTTTTCAAATTAACAGATTAAATAATATTGCGCGCAACCCATAGTAATCTCTTGTGTAAAGAGAGACTAGGACTATAAGTCCCAAGTTTTGGTATAGATATCTATGTATATAAATGAGTAGGCTGGGGACTAAAGGGGAATTACTAAAACCCTTGGAGAATTTACCATATAAGTTTCTACATCAAGCATGATAGACAGTTATGTAGATGGAATCATGTGGTAGGACAGACTTAAGTCACGTCAAAGAAGATTATAACATTAACGAAGATTTCTTTCCTTAATCGACAATGATATAAAATGAAATTGAAGATTAATGCCTCATAGAAAAAAAAAAATTATGACAAATTTGAGGAACATTACATATGGTATCAGAGAAAAAGTTACAACACTTGGACCTTGAATAGGGACACATTATTTACTTAGCACATATTTATGGTTATGTAAAACTAATAAACCTTTACTGTTACAAACATAAAACCCTTTTTTGTTTTGTGTTAATCATGGCAGCCTAGGATGACGCAGAAATTAGACTTGATGGGAATCCTGAACATAGACCTCCTGAGGATCCAAGACATAATAGTGACTGAATCTCACCTACTGAAGTTCTGGAAACAATGAGGAATCTCATTGTTGAGCTACATGTTTTCAAAGCAGACAATGAGAAATTGAAGCAGGCACAGCAAGAGCAAAAGAAAATAAATGAAGTCTTGTTGTGAAGTATAGTGACAAAGAAATATCCAAAGGACGATAACCAAGAAGAAGAGGCCAGTAAAAGGGCCTCCAAGAATTTTGGACCTGAAGAAGAAAGAGGGGATAGTTCATCTGAAGGCACACCTTCAGTTGAAGATAAAACAAAAACAGACAAAAAAAGAAAACAGGTAGACCACCTTGAGGGAGAATTTAAGAAAATCAAACCAGCTACCTTTGATGGGGAATCCAGAATAGGGGAGGAAGTTGAAGCATGGTTACTAGACATCAAGAAGTATTTCTAGATACACAATTATTCTAGCAACATGAAATTTAGAATGGCCATCTATAATCTGAAGGGAATAGCCAACATTTGGTGGCAAGACCTGAAATTGGACAAGGGTTTAAAGGAGAAACAGATGGAATGTTCTGACTTTAAGAAATACTTCAAGAAACAGTACCTATCTAAAAGCTACTATGAAAGGAAAACCAAATAATATTATGAGCTACGACTTGGCCAGATGGCTATGGAAGGTCTGATAAATAAATTCCTGGAATTACTAAGGTTTATACCTTATATTCGGGAGGATAAAGTGAAAATCCAGTGTTCCCTAAGTTGTTTACCACAGTCTTCTAGGGACATAATCGATTTTGATAACCCCAAGTCCTTGAGAGAAGTATTCAGGAAGGCTCGAATGTGTTACGACCCATACAAACAACAGACAAAATTTCCCAAATCCTGGAAGGATAAGAAACAAGATCGAATGAACCAGCGAAAGAAGGGATACCAACCAACTCCTTATCGGAATGCAGCAAAAGTATTTCCAGGAAAATGCTTTCACTCCAACAATCCAATTACGCAAGGCAGTGGTAAACTGGTAAATCTGGAAACAAAGAAGTTCAGAGACAGTCCCTGCGAACCATTAAAGTGTTGGGAATGTGGAGAATCTCATCTAAGGAGGAACTATCCACGCTTAAATTCAACAACCAGAATTGTTGTTCACAATTTGTAGGAAGCATCGACGGTGGGAGATGTGGGTAGAAGCTTACATCAGATAAATGCAGTCGTGGATGGCCGGTAGACTGACCACCAGTCCTTTGTGGTAGAAATTGAAGGTAAAATCAATAACACTCAAATTTATGTTTTAATTGATTCAGGAGCTACATTAAGTTATATCACTCCAGTTATAGTTGAGTCAAATAAAATTAAGAAAACAAGACACCCAAAATCTTGGCTGGTACAATTAGCAACAGGGACAAAAAGAAAAGTTGTCGACTTTATTTCTGATTATGAGTTCAGTTTAGGTGGTCAAAACATAAAGACAAATCTGAACATTCTACCGCTAGGATTGCATGATGTAATTATCGAAATGGATTGGTTAGAAGGGCATAAAGTAGTGCTAGATTGTTATGAAAAATCACTTAAGTATAAAGACGAAAATGACACTACTAGGACAGTTCAAGGTATACAAAAACCAGTATCAATCAGACAGATTTCAGCAATGCAATTCAAGAAATGCATAAGGAAGGGTTGTCAAGTTTATGCCATCCAAGTAACAAACCTGTTAGAAAAATAAAATAAACCCAACTTGGAGGAATTTTTTGTATTACATGATTTTAGAGATGTGTTTGTGGATAAAATACCTTAACTACCCCCACGGAGGGAGATAGACTTTTCTATCGACCTTCTACCTGGTTCAACCCCTATCTCTAAAGCACCTTACCGAATGAGTTTGTCGGAATTGGCATAACTAAAAATTCAACTACAGGAATTATTGGATAAAGAGTATATTATACTGAGTGTTTCACCATGGGGAGCACCAGTCCTCTTTGTGAAAAAGAAATACGACACTCTAAGACTATGTATCGATTATAGACAATTAAACAAAATGACTATTAAAAACAAGTACCCCTTACCTAGGATAAATGATATTTTCGATCAAGTAGGTGGGGCAAAGATATTTTCGAAGTTGGATTTACGATATGGTTATCATCAAGTTAGGATAAAATATGAGTACATAAGAAAAATAGTTTTTCGAACAAGATATGGACATTACGAATTTGTAGTTATACCTTTCAGACTCACTAATGCACCAACCACGTTCATGTCTTTAATGAACAGTATTTTCAGTCAGTACTTGGACAAGTTCGTGTTTGTTTTTATTGATGATATTCTGGTCTATTCTAAAACATAACAGGAATACGAAGAGCACTTGAAAATAGTTCTGCAAACCTTAAGGAAGCACAAAATGTATGTGAAATTCGATAAGTGTGATTTTTATCAAAAGAAAATGCAATACCTAGGACATGTAATATCTACAGAAGGAATTGTAGTCGATCCTGAGAAAATAAGGGCCATTATGGAATGGCTAGTATTGAAGGATGTAGCATACATCCGGTCATTCATGGGAATAACCAGATATTACCGCAGATTTATAGAGGGTTTTTCCAAAATTGCTTACCCTATCACATCGCTACAAAAGAAAGGGACCAAGTTTGACTGGTCACAGAAATGTCAAGACAATTTTAATAAGTTAAAGGAGTTGTTAACAACCACACCCATTTTAAAGGTAGAAGATCCAGACAAAGACTTCACCATCTATGTAGAGGCGAGTAAAGAAGGACTAGGTGGTGTCCTAACCCAATAAGGGCATGTTATTTGCTATGAGTCCCGAAAACTAAAGGAACGCAATCGAAACTACGTCACTCATGACTTAGAATTTGTAGTTGTAATACACGCCTTAAAAATGTGGCGACACTACATAATGGGCAGGAATTTTTTGTTATTGACTGACAACAGCGGTGTGAAATTTATGTTTAGTCAGCCAGACCTTAATGCGAGGCAAGCAAGGTGGTTAGCCTTCTTGAGCAAATTTGACTTTGAGGTAAGACATATCAAAGGTAAGGAAAGTAAAGTAGATGATGCTTTAAGAAGAAGATTTCATGGGTTATTGAAATAAATGTTAGCAGGGCAGAAAGCAATCTTGAACAGAGGATAAAGACTGCAGGTAATAACGATGAGAAGTACACTCAAACAGTGGAAGAATTACAGGACACTATAGGGAACTCAGAAAAATCACATATGAGTATCGATAAAAATGGTCTACTATGATTTAAAAATAGAATATACATACCAAATTCGGCAGAATTAAAGTTAACAGTTTTGGATGAAGTGCATAAGAAACCATATTCTAGTCATCCAGGATACCAGAAAATGATAACAACACTTAGAAAATTATTTTATTGGCCTAATATGAAAGGCAAAACAACATAATACTTAGCTAATTGTCAATATTGTCAGCAGGTAAAAGCCGAACACCAGCATCTAGCCGGCCTATTATAGCCCTTACCGGTTCCGGAATGGAAATGGGAGACTATATCACTGGATTTTATTACAGATTTGCCTAAAACTCAGAAACATAATGATTCTAGTATGGTGGTAATCGATAAACTTAGTAATTATGCACACTTTATTCCTGTAAAGTCTACTTTTAAAGCTATTAACATCGTTGAAATATTCATGAAATAAATTTTTAGACCGCATGGTATTCCTAAAATGGTGATTTCAGATAGAGACATAAAATTTACATCTTCCTTTTGGAAAGAATTGTTTGCAGGGCTAAATACTAATTTGAATTTCAGCACAAGTTATCATCCACAAACAGATGGAAAGATTGAACGAACAAACCAAATCATAGAATATATGCTCTGCATGTACGTAAGAACAAAACCAAGCAAGTGGGAAGACTACCTACACTTGGTAAAATTTGCATATAACAATGGGTACCAAAATTCGGCTAAATTGAGCCCCTTCGAGGTACTGCACAACAGAAAGTGTACGAGTCCAATTAGCTAGGATAACTCGGTTGACCGATTCATGGTAGGACCATATATGCTCCAATAAATGGAGAATACAATAAGAAAGGTACAACAGAACTTAAAAGAGGCACAGGACAGACAGAAAAGCTATGCGGACCAGAAAAGAAGACACTTGGAGTTTCAAGTGGGAGATCATGTTTATTTAAAATTCAAAGCCCAGAAGAGTTCATTAAATATAGGGAACTGTGCCAAGTTGGCACCTAGGTTTTGTGGGCCCTTCAAGATACTAGCTAGAATTGGACCCGTAACATACCAACTTTCACTTCCAACCAATATGAAAATTCATAATGTATTTCATGTTTCCTTGTTGAAGAATTATGTTCATGCCCCTACTCATATGATCGATTGGAACTTGGTGCAGGTGGAACCATAAGGCGAGTTCCAGGCGGAACCTCTGTGCATTCTGGATCAGAGAGAAATATAACTTCAGAACAGAGTCGTCGCTCAGGTAAAGGTGTAATGGAAACACTTTAGCCTTGAGGAGGCCACTTGGGAGTTGGAGGGAGATTTGCAGAAATATCATCCAATATTGTTCCAGGAAAGGAACAAACACTGAGGACAGTGTTTTATATAAGGGGAAAAGGATGTAACATCCCAAAAAATAAATTATTTTTGAATTTTAAATTGCTTAGGAAAATTATTTTGTTTTTGGTAAAATTCAAAATTGGATTTTTTTTTCCATTTATGGCAATTCCAAATTTTGAATTTGATTAATTGTAATTAATGATTATGATTGTTGGGAAGATACTTGATTTGACCCAACTAACTACTTGACTATGACACTTGTATGAAATAAAATATTTTATAGTTATTGCAAGAGGACAAATGGAACAACCATGTTGAAATTAGCTGACCATGACTCCATGAGTGGGGAACATGTTGGAACTACCTCAGGGCTGATTTTTACAAGTGGAAAATCCAGAATTTGGCCATTGGTAGCCCCTAAAAATCAGGGATTTAGAAAGATGAAAAAATTCCCAAGAGAGGGAAAAAGACCTAGGCAAAAAGGGATTTTTGGATATATAGCATATGGGAGGAGGCAGGATGTTGCCTAGTATGTTGGGGAAAATTTACTGACTCTTGCTGCTATGAACACTAACGGTTGAGTGTGAGGCAAGGAAAAGACTGCTGAAAACTAGAAGGCATTTGCTGAGGAGGATTTCTGAGTTAGCCCTCATGGATTCATGGTCAGACTAGGGGGTGAACGGGACAAGTGATTTGGCTGCCCTGTTCTAAGGTTGGGAGGAACGTGGTTTTTCCCTTTGTCTTCCAGCGAATTGGTTCAGATATGTTAACCTATTCCTTCTCTATTTGAATGATTAAATAATTGATGAAATGCATCTATTCATTCTGAATTGAAATATTACCATGGATGAAATATGTTCGATTGCATGAAGTTTAAAACAACTGACTGAACGCCTCAAAGAATTTAATTCTGAGTGACTCTTTTTGGTTTACAAAATGTAGACTTCAGAATGTATAAGTTCCTTTTACATATAGTAAGTAACCGCAAGATCAGACTATACAGACATTGATACTGAATATGTAATTTAAGAAGACAACCACGATAAATAAATTTTAAGTATAGGTTGAGACCAGAATGGTGAGAAGATTCGATTAAAATCACCCAACAATCATTACATTAATTCAAATAGACAGGGAAAAGTCTTGTATATTATCCTTCAAAGGAGTTATTACATATAGCAACCAGACCAAAAAATCAAGAGTACATTTTGGGAATTCTCCTCTTTCCAGCCACTACCAGAAGTCGAACGAAACTATACCGAATGTCTATAAATATAAATTGAAACCGTGTCCTTCATTGCTTGAACTCCTGAAGGGTTTACAAAGGGAACTCAAATACCTGTTGCGCCAAGGATAGGGGTGGGAATCCAAAAAACTTGCGCAGATGGAAGCTATCCAAAATGTACCCTTTAAATATTAGTAATTTGAAATAAAGGTAAATGAAACACCAACAAAATGATAATTGTTAATAATAGAGCATTCCAGAGTGGCACTCAACTTCTGGTCGCAGGCTCATATGTTTCTCCCTTGTCTCTTTCTGGCTGGATAGACATCCGGGTTGAGGGAGGATGGTGCAGTGACTCCCTGATGGGTACCCTCGCATCAATAGGTCCCATCATTAGTTATATATACCAAATATTTAAATGAATAAAACTAACAAGAAGGAAACAATTACCCAACATCCAACAGATTTAATGAAATAAAATAATCGACAGTATTAGTTTCTTTTAACATAAATGGTATAAGTCATGAGGTGTGAAGACATAGTGTAAGCCTTTCATGCAGGACCGAGACTATACCTAACTGGTTGAGTTTAACCCTTCCAGAACCAAATTGCAAAGAGTAGTTATAAATCAACAAGCAATACAGAGGTATCCCTCCTACTGAATCCAAATGGGTAGACCATGATAATGACCATAAGTTCTATAAGCTCAAAGGGATTTCTATACTGTAGGATATCATTAATGGATTGTTCACAAAACATCACAGAGGTCACATTTTATTGACACCAGACCGAAATGTATTAGACATAAAGAAAACAAGACATGTGAAGGAACCAACTAAAATTTAGAAGTATGGGTTCACCCCTTTACCAAGAAAGGAAAGAAATATACAATATTACATAGTGGGACCATTCCTTTCCAAAAGAGAATTATCACACAACCTCACAAAGGTTAACTACAGGCCTTGAATTATACACTGTAAGGAGTAACAATAACAGGGAGTTACGAAACCCTAAGAATTGAAAACACAGACAAGCGATATAGATGCATTCTCTCTAAACAAGAGGAGGAATGTCATTATCTTCAAAGGGTTTGAGGAAGAAACGACCAAATAATACCACTTCTCCGGGAATAGGGACAGCCCAAAAATATTTACAGAGAAGTAACAATAAAGGAATTTTTAGCGTAAATAAAACATATAACTGAAGTTACAGAATGAAAACGGATTTCCGAAGAGCCACCTTATTATTTAACCAAAGTAACATGTTAAAATAATTACCATGGGATTCGGACCATGCTGTATGTTCACCGGTTAAATGACCTCCATTGTCGATAGTATCCTCTATTAAGGAAATAATACATAGAGCCTTTCGTATAATTCCACAATGAAAACCGTAAACACATTAACACCTTGATAGGAACCTTAACTACTCAGTTTAAATGTTGAAGGTACGAAGGGTGTTCTAGCCATGTGATGAGGCAGAGTTGGAATGACTGGAATGGATGAAGGGCCAGGTAATAGCATCATAACACACACACATATGTTTCCATTAAACAATATATGCAGAGCCTTAACTCCCCTCTGACAATAACCCACTCTTTCACATCAAGAAATTCGTGAAGTAAATGAATTCTTCTAAGACTCGACAAGTTGGCACACGTACACGAAAACTATTTTGTTACAGTTAAATTATCATTCAAGAGAAGGTTTGTTGGAACTTTGTTTGGTTAAATTCGAAGTAACTCAAGTTCTCATTACTCAAAGTGTTGGGTAAAGGAATTGGAATATTACAAATCTTGGATAATACGTAAAGGGAGCCCATCGATAATCGAAAACCATGTATATTAATGCTAAGCACATACCAC
>SNQJ01S0021177.1:19426-41150 GCA_010110895.2 Picea sitchensis | reverse complement strand
TGGTTATGTGTTTTATTGATAATTGGGTTGTATTGGTTGTTTGGTTTAGTTGGTTTGATTTGTAGTACCTAAAAAGTTTTTTTTTTTTTAAATGAGTCCTTACTGCTGGTTAGTTTGTGATTATTGGCTTGTGGTTAGTTTGCCTTGTGGTGAATGTTTTCAAGTTGTTTTTTATGTTGTTCTTACGTTTTTGGTTTAGTGTTTGGATTCATGTTTTATTAGTAATTATGTTAGACTAGTTGTTTAACTCGTGGGTGGATTGGTTTGTAATACCCAAAAAGGTTTATAGCTTGGTCGTGATAGGTTGGTGGTTTGAAGATGATCACCCCATGGAATGCATGCAAGAAGGTAGTTGTTCACTTAGCTTATTGTGCATTTACTATTATATACAATGTATACTATGACATCCTTTTATAGTGTTGCATAGGGAATTTGAGTTTGGAGGTGGTTGTTTTGTGTTTTATGTTTTATGTCTTGTTTTAACTATTCTAGTGATTATACAACATGTGGTTTGTTTGCCCCGTGGTGATGTTTTGGGGTTGGTTTTTGTGTTTCTTTTGTGTTCTGGATTTTTTATTTGGCTTCGTGTTTTATTGGTGATTGTCTTTCACTAGTTGTTTGACTCATGGTTGGTCTAGCTTGTAGTGCCTAACAAGTTTTTTTACCTCTGTTGTGATTGGTTGGTGGTTCAGTGGAATTTGTCTCATGGAATGTATACCAAGAGGTGGTGGCTAGATGAGGTTATTGTATATTCACTACTATGCAGTATATACATTGCTTTGCATTCATTTTTTGTCATGTAATAATTCACCACATTCATTCCTTTAAGGTGTTGCATAGAGAATTTGAGTTTGGTTGTGGTGGTTGTTATTGAAATGCTAGTTCAGTTTATGATTGTTTTTTGGTGGTTCATTTGGATTTTAATGGTTTTTTTCTAGTGGTGTGTGTCATGGAATGTATCCCTAAAGCTAGTGGTTGGCTAAGGTAAGTGTGGATTTGGCACTATGTTGGCCTCGTGTCTTATAGAAAGATTTGCCTCACCCCATGCAACTTGCTCAGAAGACCTTTTCCATTTCCCTATGCAGACTTGAAGTCCCCTTTTGCACTTCTCAAAGCTAAAAATCATATTTGTCCACATATATGTGCCCAATCAGTTATATAACATGTGTATATGCAGGTTGCACCACTGCAACCTGCGTACATCGAGTTTAGTGCTCAAAATTAAAAATTGTGTTGGGTTTCCATGTCATGTCACGAGATCCATGATCCTTGACCTTCCATATACTAGAAATGTTCCGACTCAGCCCTTCAATTCCATTTGAAGGCTATAAAATGGGCCATATCCAAACCGTGGAAGATGAGAGAATTCAACTTTTAAGAGAAAAGTTACTCTTGAGAAATTATTCACTTCATATTGAGTCTGCATCCCTTTTTCCTTTAAAGTCTAAACACATTGTTCATCCCCCAAACTCTTCCCTCTTTGATGGAGAACCTCATTGTCTCTCTTATATGAGCTTGCCTTTGGTGGAGGATTGAAGTGGTGGAGGCCCAGCTGAAAGGGACTTAGTTTCTCGGTTCTGAGATGTGCCGAAACAAAAGTTTGTTACTCATACACTTATGTTGATCATATTTTAATAGAAATACTCTTTTCTCGTCCAATTTATATCTTGAAAATATTTGAATTATTATTACATGGGCATATTTGTGATGAATGTTGATGGATTATGTTATTATATGTGCTAACAATATATATTATCACCATATGCTTGTGTATCTTGGTTGTTGAGGACAAGTTGCAAATATAAATCTTTGAGTCGAGTTCTCAATGGTGGTCTTCATCGAACATCCAGACAAGATAGGCTTTTTATTTTGTCTTGTTAGCATTTTTCGTTTATATAGCATACTTGGGATTAGAGTTGATTTCTACAGTCATTCCATCTGTTGTGGTTTACCCCTTCCCATAGAGTGATTTTCCTTGTAACAAAATTGGCAACCATACTGGGAATTGAATCTTCTATTTCAGGGTTTGGAGTGTTTTTCTTCTTCGATTGCTCTCTGTTATCTTGAGTTTCCTTGTCGTCTGATTGCTTGACAACCTATTTTCATTTTGAATATGAGTTTATTGGCCTTATCCTTAATCTGGCAGTGCTTTAATACATATACGCGGGTTTTCCCTTGAAATACGTGTACATACGCGATCTGTCATTCTATAGGGCATGTACATACACAATTTTTTCTTAAATGGTCGTGTGCATCAACCTTTTTTTGCTTTTTTTTGAGTTTGGTGTTTATTGGGTGAGTTTTGATAGTTGTTGAGTCTTCTTGGGTCTCTGTCATAACTTTTGAGTGCCTGCAGAGTGAGAGGAAACCTTTCTTTGGTTGAATTTTTGAGCGGTTTTTCTTTCTGATCATCTTTTTCATTGGTTGTCCTTGCATATTAGGATCAGTGTTTGCTTTTTGGTATCCTACTTGGTTTGTCTCTTTTTTCTTACAGTAGGGTCTATATATCAAGATGTTATTCAATCCTTGCATTTTCATTTATTTATACTGAAAATACAAAAACACATTTTTCATTTTGGCATTTTCTCTTTTGGGTTATTTAGAATTGATCTTGATATGTATAGAAAGATTGCATATTATTGAAATTACAGAGTTGAATTGAAAGTTGCATTTTGAAAATCTTATCATCTTTTGAGAATTGAAGTTTAGAACTTAGCTTTATGTTCATATTCATTTCTTTTATATGTTGAGTCATAACATCATTAGTTTCATGGATACATATTTTGAGTAAACAAAAGCCATTAAAAGTAATGTTGGTTAATTAAAATTGATTAGAAATGATTTCATTTTTTAGAGTACAAAAACAAGCATAGGATATAGAGCTTTGGAATAGGATTTTGTGAGTAAAATTCTCCAAGGCTACTAAACTCAACATATGCGTCTGACTAAGGGAGTGATGAAATCCATTTTGTAATTAGTGACATCAGAAGGTTCCACTCACACCGGAGTTAAGCATGAGGTCACATGAATTTGGTTGCAGAGATATCCCTCTAATACCTTCTTAGCATCAAATATATTTTTGGGGATCTATTCATATATGGGGGTCTTGCTAGTACCTTTACCTCTGTGAGAGGTGGTGATTTCAATATTTCAGGATTTGTTACCCTATCCAGGACCTAACGTATAGCTATTCGCCTACGCATTGGTTATATCGTGGTGGATTTAGTTTCTTGACATAGGTAGCCACATATGTTACTTGCAGGGGTTATTCTGCAGGTACCCTGAGTCAGATAAGGGTCGGAGAACACACAAACTTTATGGAGGATTACCTCTCTGGGGGGATCTGACTAACTGCGTTGTGAATCCCACGAAGGCCCTTATAATTGATTATGATACCTCCAATCTTTTGATCAGAGTCTCAGGCCCCTCTCAGGCGAGGCATACCTACTCTAGTGATGGAGGCCCCTTTTCAACTACTATATGATGTTTGTGTGCATTTGGCCTTTTTGTTTATTTTGGTGTGCTCTTTGATTGTTAGTTGGCTTTAGGATTTTTTTTTATATCTCGAGTCTTGAGTCATCGTAAAACCGGACCAGCTTCCTTGCAGGTCTCGCCATTTGTTGAAATTACCACCGCATCTTGAGTCTTTGCCTTCTAAAAGGCATAAAGTTATCAATCGTGGTACACACACCTCCACCTACCAGACTTGTGAGCATACAAGTATGAGTACTGAGTCGAGTCAAAAAGATATTGGGAGTCCTTCAACTCCCATACCTACCGTAGTTAATGGGACTCCTTCGACTCCTTAAACCACTTTAGTTGTGGTGCCAGAGCTCCCCATCCTTACTCCTATCTGGCCTATGGATTCTACGTAACCTATAGTAACGAACCCTTTTGGGTCCCTTTTTGGTACGCATGAATACAATGCTTAGTTCATTCCTTCGGTCTCTAACCCTTTCTCTTTTTGTATGCCGAATATGACATCACAATTTTCGTCTTCCATTCCAACGAATAATACTAATCCTATTTTTGGACCTGGGGGCAGGGCTCCTCGACACATTCCACTCTTGTTTGATGGAGCTCATATTCCCCAAACGAATCCTATGGCTGGAAGCCAACCTTGTTTTCTTCCTGGGTCTAATCCTAGTCTTAATGCTCCTGGATGGAGTAATCAATCAAGAAGACAAGTTGTTTCCTATGTTTCGTCATTTACACCTTCCTCCTCCACACTGATTCTAAACAACATGTTTGGTATGACAAATCCACCTCTATCCTCCATATTTCCACCCAGAGGGAGTCAGTTTCATACTATGCGAACCCCCCAGACTGGAGTTCCTCTAGCTAGGGGAAATGTTTTTAACCCTCATTATAACATTCCTACAGGAATGGTGCCCAACCAACCTCTTATAAATCATCTTGGAGGAGGGTACTACAATCTCGGACAGAGCCATGGTGCATACCAGAACCTTGGATGGGCTATAATCCCTCAACATCAATCTTTCCCAGGAGCATTGTAACATCCCCAAAAATAAATTATTTTTGAATTTGAAATTGCTTAGGAAAATTATTCCGTTTTTGGTAAAATTTGAAATTGGAATTTTTTTATGGCAATTCTGAATTTCGAATTTGGTTAATTGTAATTAATGATTATGACTGTTGGGAAGAGACTTGATTTGACCCAACTAACTACTTGACTATGACACTTGTATAAAATAAAATATTTTATAGTTATTGCAGGAGGACAAATGGAACAACCATGTTGAAATCAACTGACCATGACTCCATGAGTGGGGAACATGTTTGAACTACCTCGGGGCTGATTGTTACAAGTGGAAAATCCAGAATTTGGCCATTGGCAGCCCCTGAAAATCAAGGATTTGGTAATCTATGAAAATTCCAAAGAGAGGGAAAAATACCTAGGCAAAAAGGGATTTTTGGATATATAGCATATGGGAGGAGGCAGGACACTGTCTAGTATGCTGGGGAAAATTTACTGACTCTTGTTGCTATGAACACAACTAGCTAAGTGTGAGGAACTAGCGATCTGCATAGACAATTATAGAAGGAACTAAGATTGAATGTCTACAATAGAGAATACGTATATATAAAGATATGTTCATATATTATATAAGTAATAAATTGCTCCAAGAGGCATGTAATTACAATTGTATAAATGAAATACTGAATAGAGAATCTGAAACCTCCCAATAAATTGTTTTTAAAGCTCAATATTTATCTATCTTTACATCATAAATTAAATTGAATAATGTAGCCATGTACATACGGTCATATTCTTACAGATCTGTAGGTGAATGAATATACATAAAACATATTAAGTAAATTGGATTTTCAATCATATCCATGCTAAATCGAAAATCGAAAATAAGGAATAAAATACACTTTTGTATCCTACAGTGAGGAAGATACAAAGTCACAGTATTCATGAAAATATCGATGTAAAGAAAAACAATATGGAAGACTCTTATAGTGTATTGGATATGATATGAATATGTCTGTACTAGAGATTCTATTTACAAAATGTAGACTTCAGAATGTATAAGTTCCTTTTCCATACAGTAAGTAACCACAAGAGTAGACTATACAAACATTGATACTGAATATGTAATTTAAGAAGATAGCCACGGTAAATAAATTTTAAGTATAGGTTGAGACCAGAATGGCGAGAAGATTCAATTAAAATCACCCAACAATCATTACATTAATTCAAATAGACAGGGAAAAGTCATGTAGATTATCCTTCAAAGGAGTTATTACATATAGAAACCAGACCAGAAAATCAAGAGTACATTTTGGGAATTCTCCTCTTTCCAGCCACTACTAGAAGTCGAACAAAACTATACCGAACGTCTATAAATCTAAATTGAAACCATTTCCTTCATTGCTTGAACTCCTGAAGGGTTTACAAAGGGAACTCGAATACCTATTGCGCCGAGGATAGGGGTGGGCATCCAAAAAAATTGCGCAGACGGAAGATCTACAAAATGTACCCTTTAAATATTAGTAATTTGAAAGAAAGGTAAACAGAACACCAACATAATGATAATTGTTAATAATAGAGCATTCCAGAGTGGCACTCAAATTCTAGCCGCAGGCTCGTATGTTTCTCCCTTGTCGCTTTCTGGATAGATAGACATGCGGACCGAGGGCGGATGGTGCAGTGACTCCCTGATGGGTACCCTCACATCAACAGGGCCCATCATTAGTGATATATACCAAATCTTTAAACGAATAAAACTAACAAGAAGTAAACAATTACCCAGCAACCAACGGATTTAATGAAATGAAATAATCGATAGTATTAGTTTCTTTTAACATAAATGGTATAAGTCATGAGGTGCAAAGACATAGTGCAAGCATTTCATGTAGGACCAGGACTATACTTAACTGGTTGAGTTTAACCCTTCCAAAACCAAATTGCAGAGAGTAGTTATAAATCAACAAGCAATACAGAGGTATCCCTCCTACTGAATCCAAATGGGTAGACCACGATAATGACCATAACTGCTATAAGCTCAAAGGGATTTATATATCGTAGGATATCATTAATGGAATGTTCACAAAAAATCACAGAGGTCACATTTTATTGACACCAGACCGAAATGTATTAAACATAAAGAAAACAACACATGCGAAGGAACCAACTAAAATTTAGAAGTATGGGTTCACCCCTTTACCAAGAAAGGAAAGAAATATACAATATTACATAGTGGAATCATTCCTTTATGAAAGAGAATTCTCTCAAATCCTCACGAAGGTTAACTACAGGCCTCGACTTACGGACTGTAAGGAGTAACAATAACAGGGAGTTACGAAACCCTAGGAATTGCAAACACAAACAAGCGATACAAATGCATTCTCTCTAAACAAGAGGAGGAATGTCGTTATCTTCAAAGGTTTTGAGGAAGAAATGACCAAATAATACCACTTCTCTGGGAATATTGGGACAACCAATATTCATTTTTTCAAATTAACAGATTAAATAATATTGCATGCAACCCATAGTAATCTCTTGTGTAAAGAGAGAATAGGACTATAAGTCCCAAGTTTTGGTATAGATATCTATGTATATAAATGAGTAGGTTGGGGACTAAAGGGGAATTACTAAAACCCTTGGAGAATTTACCGTATAAGTTTCTACATCAAGCATGATAGACAGTTATGTATATGGAATCATGTGGTAGGACAGACTTAAGTCACGTCAAAGAAGATTATAACATTAACGAAGATTTCTTTCCTTAATTGACAGTGATATAAAATGAAATTGAAGATTAATGCCTCATAGAAAAAAAAAATTATGACAAATTTGAGGAACATTACATATGGTATCAGAGCAAAAGTTACAACACTTGGACCTTGAATAGGGCCACATTATTTACTTAGCACATATTTATGGTTTATGTAAAACTAATAAACCTTTACTGTTACAAAAAGAAAACCCTTTTTTGTTTTGTGTTAATCATGGCAGCCTAGGATGACGTGGAAATTAGACTTGATGGGAATCCTGAACAGAGACCTCCTGAGGATCCAAGACATAATAGTGACATAATCTCACCTACTAAAGTTCTGGAAACAATGAGGAATCTCATTGTTGAGCTACAGGTTTTCAAAGCAGACAATGAGGAATTGAAGCAGGCACAACAAGAGCAAAAGAAAATAAATGAAGTCTTGTTGTGAAGTATAGTGACAAAGAAATCTCCAAAGGACGATAACCAAGAAGAAGAGGCCAATAAAAGGGCCTCCAAGAATTCTGGACCTGAAGCAGAAAGAGGGGATAGTTCATCTGAAGGCACACCTTCAGTTGAAGATAAAACAAAAACAGACAAAAAAAGAAAACAGGTAGACCACCTTGAGGGAGAATTTAAGAAAATCAAACAAGCTACCTTTGATGGGGAATCCAGAATAGGGGAGGAAGCTAAAGCATGGTTACTAGACATCAAGAAGTATTTCCAGATACACAATTATTCTAGCAACATGAAATTTAGAATGGCCATCTATAATCTGAAGGGAATAGCCAACATTTGGTGGCAAGACCTGAAATTGGATAAGGGTTTAAAGGAGAAATGGATGGAATGGTCCGACTTTAATAAATACTTTAAGAAACAGTACCTATATAAAAGCTACTATGAAAGGAAAACCAAAGAATATTATGAGCTACGACTTGGCCAGATGTCTATGGAAGGTCTGATAAATAAATTCCTGGAATTACTAAGGTTTGTACCTTATATCCGGGAGGATAAAGTGAAAATCCAGTGTTCCCTAAGTTGTTTACCACAGTATTCTAGGGACATAATAGATTTTGATAACCCCAAGTCCTTGAGAGAAGTATTCAGGAAGGCTCGAATGTGTTACGACCCATACAAACAGCGGACAAAATTTCCGAAATCTTGGAAGGATAAGAAACAAGATCGAATGAACCAGCGAAAGAAGGGATACCAACCAACTCCTTATCGGAATGCAACAAAAATCTTTCCAAGAAAATACTTTCACTCCAACAATCCAATTATGCAAGGCAGTGGTAAACTGGTAAATCTGGGAATAAATAAGTTCAGAGACAGTCCCTGCGAACTGCTAAAGTGTTGGGAATGTGGAGAATCCAGTGGATAGTTCCTCCTTAGATGAGATTCTGAATTTAAATGTGGATAGTTGAGTCAAATAAAATTAAGAAAACAAGACACCCAAAATCTTGGTTGGTACAATTAGCAATAGGGACAAAAAAAAAAGTTGTCGACTTTATTTCTGATTATGAGTTCAGTTTAGGTGGTCAAAACATAAAGACAAATCTGAACATTCTACCACTAGGATTGTATGATGTAATTATTGGAATGGATTGGTTAGAAGGGCATAAAGTAGTGCTAGATTGTTATGAAAAATCACTTAAGTATACAGACGAAAATGACACTACTAGGACAGTTCAAGGTATACAAAAACCAGTATCAATCAGACAGATTTTAGCAATGCAATTCAAGAAATGCATAAGGAAGGGTTGTCAAGTTTATGCCATCCAAGTAACAAACCTGTTAGAAAAACAAAATAAACCCAACTTGGAGGACTTTTCTGTATTACATGATTTTAGAGATGTGTTTGTGGATGAAATACCTTAACTACCCCCATGGAGGGAGATAGACTTTTCTATCGACCTTCTACCTGGTTCAACCCCTATCTCTAAAGCACCTTACCGAATCAGTTTGTCGGAATTGGCAGAACTAAAAATGCAACTAGAGGAATTATTGGATAAAGAGTATATTAGACTGAGTGTTTCACCATAGGGAGCACCAATCCTCTTTGTGAAAAAGAAAGATGAAACTCTAAGACTATGTATCGATTATAGACAATTAAACAAAATGACTATTAAAAACAAGTACCCCTTACCTAGGATAAATGATCTGTTCGATCAAGTAGGTG
Organism: Picea sitchensis; assembly: GCA_010110895.2. NCBI lineage: Eukaryota > Viridiplantae > Streptophyta > Pinopsida > Pinales > Pinaceae > Picea > Picea sitchensis. The sequence continues at coordinate 31,727 of SNQJ01S0021177.1, read as the reverse complement.
GGGCAAAGATATTTTCGAAGTTGGATTTACGATCTGGTTATCATCAATTTAGGATAAAATATGAGGACATAAGAAAAAAAAAATTTCGAACAAGATATGGACATTACGAATTTGTAGTTATACCTTTCAGACTCACTAACGCACCAGCCACGTTCATGTCTTTAATGAACAGTATTTTCAGTCAGTACTTGGACAAGTTTGTGTTTGTTTTTATTGATGATATTCTGGTCTATTCTAAAACATAAGAGGAATACGAAGAGCACTTGAAAATAGTTTTGCAAACCTTAAGGAAGCACAAAATGTATGCGAAATTCGGTAAGTGTGATTTTTATCAAAAGAAAATGCAATACCTAGGACATGTAATATCTAAAGAAGGAATTGTAGTCGATCCTGAGAAAATAAGGGCCATTATGGAATGGCTGGTATCAAAGGATGTAGAAGACATCTGGTCATTCATGGGAATCACCGGATATTACCGCAGATTTATAGAGGGTTTTTCCAAAATTGCTTACCCTATCACATCGCTACAAAAGAAAGGGACCAAGTTTGACTGGTCACAGAAATGTCAAGACAGTTTTAATAAGTTAAAGGAGTTGTTAACAACCACACCCATTTTAAAGGTAGAAGATCCAGACAAAGACTTCACCGTCTATGTAGATGTGAGTAAAGAAGGACTAGGTGGTGTCCTAACCCAATAAGGGCATGTTATTTTCTCTGAGTCCCGAAAACTAAAGGAACGCAAGCGAAACTATGTCACTCGTGACTTAGAATTCGTAGTTGTAATACACGCCTTAAAAATGTGGCGACACTACATAATGGGCAGGAAGTTTTTGTTATTGACTAACAACAGCGGTGTGAAATTTATGTTTAGTCAACCAGACCTTAATGCGAGGAAAGCAAGGTGGTTAGCCTTCTTGAGCAAATTTGACTTTGAGGTAAGACATATCAAAGGTAAGGAAAGTAAAGTAGATGATTCTTTAAGAAGAAGAGTTCATGGGCTATTGAAATAAATGTTAGCAGGGAAGAAAGCAATCTTGAACAGAGGATAAAGACTGCAGGTAATAACGATGAGAAGTACACTCAAACAGTGGAAGAATTACAGGACACTATAGGGAACTCAGACAAATCAGATATGAGTATCGATACAAATGGTCTACTATGATTTAAAAACAGAATATAAATACCAGATTCGGCATAATTAAAGTTAACAGTTTTGGATGAAGTGCATAAGAAACCATATTCTGGTCATCCAGGATACCAAAAAATGATAACAACACTTAGAAAATTATTTTATTGGCCTAATATGAAAGGAAAAACAACATAATACTTAGCTAAGTGTCAATATTATCAGCAGGTAAAAGTCGAACACCAGCATCCAGCCGGCCTATTATAGCCCTTACCAATTCCGGAATGGAAATGGGAGACTATATCACTGGATTTTATTACAGGTTTGCCTAAAACTCAGAAACATAATGATTCTATTATGGTGGTAATCGATAAACTTAGTAATTATGCACACTTTATTCCTGTAAATTCTACTTTTAAAGCTATTAACATCGTTGAAATATTCATGAAAGAAATTTTTAGACTGCATGGTATTCCTAAAATGGTGATTTCAGATAGAGACATAAAATTTACATCTGCTTTTTGGAAAGAATTGTTTGCAGGGCTAAATACTAATTTGAATTTCAGCACAAGTTATCATCCACAAACAGATGGAAAGATTGAACGAACAAACCAAATCGTAGAAGATATGCTCTACATGTACGTAAGAACAAAACCAAGCAAGTGGGAAGACTACCTACACTTGGTAAAATTTGCATATAACAATGGGTACCAAAATTCGGCTAAATTGAGCCCCTTCGAGGTACTGCACAACAGAAAGTGTACGACTCCAATTAGCTAGGATAACCCGGTTGACCGACTCATGGTAAGACCAGATATGCTCCAAGAAATGGAGAATACAGTAAGAAAGGTACAACAAAACTTAAAAGAGGCACAGGACAGACAGAAAAGCTATGCGGTCCAGAAAATAAGACACTTGGAGTTTCAAGTGGGAGATCATGTTTATTTAAAATTCAAAGCCCAAAAGAGTTCACTAAATATAGGGAACTGTGCCAAGTTGGCACCTAGGTTTTGTGGGCCCTTCAAGATACTAGCTAGAATTGGACCCGTAACATACCAACTTTCACTTCCAACCAATCTGAAAATTCATAATGTATTTCATGTTTCCTTGTTGAAGAATTATGTTCATGACCCTACTCATATGATCGATTGGAACTTGATGCAGGTGGAACCAGAAGGTGAGTTTCAAGCGGAACCTCTGCGCATTCTGGATCGGAGAGAAATATAAATTCTGAACAGAGTCATCGCTCAGGTAAAGGTGCAATGGAAGCACTTTAGCTTTGAGGAGGCCACTTGGGAGTTGGAGGGAGATTTGTAGAAATATCATCCAATATTGTTCCAGGAAAGGAACGAACACTGAGGACAGTGTTTTATTGAAGGGGAAAAGGATGTAACATCCCAAAAAATAAATTATTTTTGAATTTTAAATTGCTTAGGAAAATTATTTCGTTTTTGGTAAAATTCGAAATTGGAATTTTTTTTCCATTTATGGCAATTCCAAATTTTGAATTTGATTAATTGTAATTAATGATTATGATTGTTGGGAAGAGACTTGATTTGACCCAACTAACTACTTGACTATGACACTTGTATGAAATAAAATATTTTATAGTTATTGCAAGAGGACAAATGGAACAACCATGTTGAAATCAGCTGACCATGACTCCATGAGTGGGGAACATGTTGGAACTACCTCAGGGATGATTTTTACAAGTAGAAAATCCAGAATTTGGCCATTGGTAGCCCCTAAAAATCAGGGATTTAGAAAGCTGCAAAAATTCCCAAGAGAGGGAAAAAGACCTAGGCAAAAAGGGATTTTTGGATATATAGCATATGGGAGGAGGCATGATGTTGCCTAGTATGTTGGGGAAAATTTACTGACTCTTGCTGCTATGAACACTACCGGTTGAGTGTGAGGAAAGGAAAAGACTGTTGAAAACTGGAAGGCATTTGGTGAGGAGGAGTTCCAAGTTATCCCTCATGGATTCATGGTCAGATTAGGGGGTGAACGGGACAAGTGATTTGGCTGCCCTGTTCTAAGGTTGGGAGGAACTTGGTTTTTCCCTTTGTCTTCCAGCGAATTGGTCCAGATATGTTAACCTATTCCTTCTCTATTTGAATGATTAAATAACTAATGAAATGCATCTGTTCATTCTGAATTGAAATATTACCATGGATGAAATATGTTCGATTGCATGAAGTTTAAAACAAATGACTGAACGCCTCAAAGAATTTAATTCTGAGTGACTCTTTTTGGTTTACAAAATGTAGACTTCGGAATGTATAAGTTCCTTTTACATACAGTAAGTAACCGCAAGATCAGACTATACAAACATTGATACTGAATATGTAATTTAAGAAGACAACCATGGTAAATAAATTTTAAGTATAGGTTGAGACCAGAATGGTGAGAAGATTCGATTAAAATAACCCAACAATCATTACATTAATTCAAATAGACAGGGAAAAGTCATGTATATTATCCTTCAAAGGAGTTATTACATATAGCAACCAGACCAAAAAATCAAGAGTACATTTTGGGAATTCTCCTCTTTCCAGCCACTACCAGAAGTCGAACAAAACTATACCAAATGTCTATAAATCTAAATTGAAACTGTGTCCTTCATTGCTTGAACTCCTGAAGGGTTTACAAAGGGAACTCGAATACCTGTTGCACCAAGGATAGGGGTGGGAATCCAAAAAACTTGCGCAGATGGAAGCTATGCAAAATGTACCCTTTAAATATTAGTAATTTGAAAGAAAGGTAAATGAAACACCAACAAAATGATAATTGTTAATAATAGAGCATTCCAGAGTGGCACTCAACTTCTGGTCGCAGGCTCATATGTTTCTCCCTTGTCGCTTTCTGGCTGGATAGACATCCGGGTCAAGGGCGGATGGTGTAGGGACTCCCTGATGGGTACCCTCGCATCAACAAGGCCCATCATTAGTTATATATACCAAATCTTTAAATGAATAAAACTAACAAGAAGGAAACAATTACCCAATAGCCAACGGATTTAATGAAATAAAATAATCGACAATATTAGTTTCTTTTAACATAAATGGTATAAGTCATGAGGTGTGAAGACATAGTGTAAGCCTTTCATGCAGGACCGAGACTATACCTACCGGGTTGAGTTTAACCCTTCCAGAACCAAATTGCAGAGAGTAGTTATAAATCAACAAGCAATACAGAGGTATCCCTCCTACTGAATCCAAATGGGTAGACCACGATAATGACCATAAGTGCTATAAGATCAAAGGGATTTCTATACTGTAGGATATCATTAATGGATTGTTCACAAAACATCACAGAGGTCACATTTTATTGACACCAGACCGAAATGTATTAGACATAAAGAAAACAAGACATGTGAAGGAACCAGCTAAAATTTAGAAGTATGGGTTCACCCCTTTACCAAGAAAGGAAAGAAAGATACAATATTACATAGTGGGACCATTCCTTTCCAAAAGAGAATTCTTGCACAACCTCACGAAGGTTAACTACAGGCCTCGAATTATAGACTATAAGGAGTAGCGATAACAGGGAGTTACGAAACCCTAAGAATTGCAAACACAGACAAGCGATATAGATGCATTCTCTCTAAACAAGAGGAGGAATGTCGTTATCTTCAAAGGGTTTGAGGAAGAAACGACCAAATAATACCACTTCTCCGGGAATAGGGACAACCCAAAAATATTTACAGAGAAGTAACAATAAGGGAAGTTTTAGCGTAAAGAAAACATATAACTGAAGTTACAGAATGAAAACGGATTTTCGAAGAGCCACCTTATTATTTAACCAAAGTAACATGTTAAAATAATTACCATGGGATTCGGACCATGCTGTATGTTCACCAGTTAAATGAACTCCATTGTCAATAGTATCCTCTATTAAGGAAATAATACGTAGAGCCTTTCGTAGAATTCCACAATGAAAACTGTAAACACATTAACACCCTGATAGGAACCTTAACTACTCAGTTTAAATGTTGAAGGTACGAAGGGTGTTCTAGACATGTGATGAGGCAGAGTTGGCGTGACTGGAATGGATGAAGGGCCAGGTAATAGCATCATAACTCACACACATAGGTTGCCATTAAACAATATATGCAGAGCCTTAACTCCCCTCTGACAATAACCCACTCTTTCACATCAAGAAATTCGTGAAGTAAATGAATTCTTCTGAGACTCGACAAGTTGGCACACATACACGAAAACTATTTTTTTACAGTTAACTTATCATTCGAGAGAAGGTTTGTTGGAACTTTGTTTGGTTAAAGTCGAAGTAACTCAAGTTCTCATTACTCAAAGTGTTGGGTAAAGGAATTGGAATATTACAAATCTTGGATAATACGTAAAGGGAGCCCATCGATAATCGAAAACCATGTATATTAATGCTAAGCACATACCACTAAGCCACTTCCTTTCAACTGTAGGTATAGATCCATATTTGTGGACATATATATATATATGGTAAACCAATATTCATTTTTTCAAATGAACAGATTAAATAATATTGCACACAACCCATAGGAATCTCTTTTGTAAAGAGAGACTAGGACTATAAGTCCCAAGTTTTGGTATAGATATATATGTGTATAAATGAGTAGGTTGGGGACTAAAGGGGAATTACTAAAACCCTTGGAGAATTTACCGTATAAGTTTCTACATCAAGCAAGATAGACAGGTATGTAGATGGCATCATGTGGTAGGACAGACTTACGTCATGTCAAATAAGATTATAACATTAACAAAGATTTATTTCCTTAATTGACAATCATATAAAATGAAATTGGAGATTAATGCCTCATAGAAAGAAAGAAAAAATTATGACAAATTTGAGGTACATTACAATCATGGGGTCAGATGCCGCAACCCTGACTCCCTTTTATGAACATGCTTAATTTTCCAGAATTGTCAAGATTAATGAATGACCCGGTGCATCATGACCCAACATGTCCCCTTGTCCCCACCAAGCTTCCTTTGGATATTACGAAATTCTAGGGCAAGACTAGTGAGGTTCCTGGTGATTACGTCACTACTTTTGATCTTTGGTTCTCTTCCAATTCCCTTAACGATGATTCTATTCATTTGAGATTGTTTTAATACACCCTTATGGGGGTTGCAGCAAAATGGTACATAGAGATACCGGGGGGAACATACAGGAATTTTAATCATATGGTTTTATTCTTTTTCAACCACTTCCAATTGTCAATTTGTTACGATGATGGCATAGAACTTATGTCGGCCCACCGCCAAGAAAAAGACACCCATATATTGGACCATATCCAAGAGTGGCATAGACGGAAGAGGTTGATCAAAGCTTACATTCCTCCAGAGTTTATGTTGGAATGGTTCCTTAAATCACTATTGCCTTATATTTCGAAGGATGTTTCTATATCCAAGGTAACATCTTAAGAGGAAGCTATTTTTAAATCCCAACAATTGGATCTCATATATGCTCAATCTAGGATATTATATGAAATTATTTCTGGCACACCGAGGTCAAATTATGACCCTAGACAAGAACAAGGGCCTCATGCCGATGACATTATAGGCTCCGCAAATACTAATTCTGCATACTTTGTGACACACTAGTTGAAGGAGTTGTCTTTAAACTAGTTTGCAGCAGGACAAGCTTCGTATGTGTCCTCCACTCCCACTCAGTCGGAGGATGTGCATTCTATACAGTCATCGTCTAACCCAAATGGTAACCAACAACCAGAGGGGATAAAAGGAATGGATGTGGTAACAATCGTAAGGGTGGGAGGAATAATAATAATAATAAACCCAAGGACCTCACTAATAATGGTATATCGAATACAAATGTTGTTGAGGGCAAGAAAGAAAAATGAAAGGTGAAGTTTCCTTGCAATATTTGTACATATGATCACCTTACCCACATATGCTCCATACTTGAGAAAGATGTGAGGATCTTATCTCAACCGTCCATTGTGTTGACTAATAAATTTACGCATAATTGATAGATGGTCTCAAGTTCCTCTAATGCTGAAAATGCGTCGAATGGGAATCAAAACCCACCGACGCATGAAGGTGATCGTCTATGTGTAAATATGGTCAAATATTAGATTAATGTAGCCACTCAGTCTCTCGATTACAGTTCTTCACATGCTGTTTCAGGTTTAGAGTCTCCCCCTCCTCCGAAAACGCCTTTGCAGATCAAAAATCCAGAGCCTCCACATCATATTATGAAAGGAGTACTAAAACATTCTGCCCACAACCCTAATGCTAGAGCTGCCTAGAATTATTCGATTGCCAAAGATCTAGGTCAAACCCCTTGTGCGTTGTCATCTTTGGAGGTGCTCCAGACATGTCCTTCTTAGAGGAATGCCCTTCTATCTTCTTTAGGAGCTCTAGACCCATGTGGATATAATTTTATCAAGTTTTATGTCATGGATGTGAATCCTTTCTTGCCTTACCACGTGGCCTTTCAAATCCATGTGGATTACTTGAAGTATACCATCAAACATTATGTTATTGATGAAGGTGTTGCAATGTGTGTGATGTCCCTAACCTGTTGGAAATCCATTGGCTCTCCAACCCTCCCTCAATATTCGACTATGTTGACCGCATTTGATGGTCATTCTTTCCATCCCCATGACATTCTTCTACCTTTTCAGTCCATTTAGGTGGAAATACGGTGGTGGTATATGTCAAGGTGGTTGATGCACCCCTTGACTATAAATTATTACTAGGGTATAATTGGACTTATGCTATGACTGTAGTCATATCGTCTATTTTTCATACTTTATGTTTTCCTCACGAACGAAAAATCATGACGTTCGATCAGTTTTCCTTTGCACATGTTAGTCCCAATTCATCAATTGGACCTTTCATCCCCTTGATCGACAATTCTTAGCCGAAAACTGAGGATATTGTTGTCAGAATGTATTCCTCCCTTATGGGTACCTTTGATTTCATGGCACCAATCCATCATGTCTATGCCATGTCCAGTAGGTATTCTTCATCAATGAGGTCCATCCCTTTTTGTACTTTGTATATTAATGATCCTTGGACCCTACCTTCCCCAACCATTTCTTGTGAAGGTCAGTCACATATTGGAATGGCAATGCCATTGTTAATGGTAGAGATAGCATATCATGTTGTTCTTGAATCTATTACTGACCTGGATCATGTATCCTCGCAGATGAACGGGGAGGATCCTATGCTCCATCCCATATGGGCCACCTCATCGTCTTTTTCACATTATTTCCTTGATGATACTTTAACTTTGAATGAATCCATCTTAGAGGCAATGAGTGGTCTTGATAGGCCATGGGATGACATGCATCATCGCTCTTACTTCCTCCCAGAGCTTGTTAGGATCGAACAAGACAATTTTAGATCTACCTTGAGTGAGATGGTAAATCACGTAATGGTTCCACTAGATACACATGGAATTTATGTTGAAGGAAACATGGCGAGTATTTCTCCTACCGTCATGATCGACATCTCTCAAATTTCTGGTAAAGTTGAAAATGTATATATTGATGCGGATCGTTCACCTGAAGAAATTCAGATCTACATTGATCTATTCAAATAATTTCATGATGTATTCACTTGGTAATATGAAGAGATGCCATGAATCGACCCTTGCATTGTCGAACATGGTATTAATACTTATCTGGATGCTAAAACTTCTCGACAACAACTTAGAGTTGTTAATCCTAGGAAGACCCCTGTTATTAAGGCATAAGTAGAGAAACTACTTAATGTCAATTTCATCTACCTGGTTCCCTTGACTGAATGGGTATCCAACCCCGTTCTCATGAATAAGAAGCAAGGAACCATCAATATTTTTATGTATTTTCGAGACCGGAATAAGGCTTTCCCTAAAGACAACTTCTCGACACATTTCATTGATCATATTCTTGATGAGTGTGTGGGAAGCGAGGTTTTTTCTTTTATGGACGGATTTTCAAGATACAACCAAATTCAGATCAAACCCGAGGATCAACATAAGATGAAATTTGTTTGTCCTTGGGGTACTTTTGCATGTCAGAAAATTCCTTTCATCCTTAAAAACTCTGAAGCAACCTTCCAACGAGCCATGAATTTTTCTTTTCATGATCTCAAGAACATTGTCGAAGCTTATCTCGACAATCTCATTGCTGACTCTCACAAGAGAGTAGATCGTTATACTCACCTTCGTCTTTTATTGGAGATATTGTTACTCTTGCATTCATTTAAACCCTCACAAGTGCATCTTTTGCGTTAAGTCTGACCGCCTTTTAGGATTCTTAGTCTTTGAGCATGGGATCTTGGTGGATCCTATGAAGGTTGAGGAAATACTTCGATTGCCTCCCCCTTGCAACATTTGTCAGCTTCAAGGTTTACAAGGGAAATTTGAGTTCTTACGCCGGTTTATAGTAAACTATGCCAATATAACTAAGGGTTTCATGCATCTCTTGAAGAAGTACACTCTATTTATATGGTATGAGCGAGCCCAGGAATCCTTCAATGCTCTTAATAAATCCTTGGTATCGACGCCTCTGTTGAAGCCTTCGAACTACAGTAGAGATTACTTTCTATATATCTTCGCATTTGAAGGGACGATTGGTATGGTTTTGGTTCAGGAAGATGATGAGCTCCATGAGCACCTTGTCTACTACCTTAGTCAAAACTTAGTCGGCCCTGAACTTAAGTACTCTCATGTTGAGAAGCTAGCCTTGGTTGTCGTACACACTGTTCAAATATTACAGAACTATATATTGCTTTGCAAAACTACCATAGTTGTTTATTTCAATCCATTTTAATACGTCCTTACTAGGCATATCATAGGGGGGAAATAAAATAATTGGATTTTTATTCTGTAAGAATTTGACCTCGATTTTTCTCTAGTAAAATGTAAGAAATCATTAGTTTTTTCTGAGTTAATATCGAACTTCCCTCGACTATATGAGGATGTCATTCATGTCGATTCATTTGCGGATGAAAACATTTTCCTTATCTCCTCATCAGACCCCCTCGTATGGAGACATTTTGATCTATCTTAAAACTTTGAAGTTCTCTCAGCATCTGTCGAGAGATGATCAACAATGCATACAACATCAAGCTAAAAACTACCTAGTCATCGACGACACTTTTTATTATCGAGGTGTAGATAATATCTTGTTTCATTACTTGAATCACGAAGAGGTTGAGTCCATTCTTAATGACTGTCACAGTGGGGCTTATGGTGGTCATCTATCTGATATTGCGACAACCCAAAAAATATTGCGAGATGGTTATTTTTGGTCGTCAATTTTTAAGGATTGTGTCGAAGCGGTCAAGAAGTGTCACCCTTCCCAGGTGTTCGCTCGGAAAATGTGGTCACATCTATCCCCTCTTCACCCAGTCATCACTGTCAGTCCCATCACCAAGTGGGGGGTGGATTTTATGGACTGGAACCCAACTTCGGTTGGGGGGCATCAACATATTATCGTGGTTGTAGACTATTTCACTAAATGGACATAAGCCATGCCTACGATTAAATCTGATGGTCAGACTGCAGTTTTTTTCGTCTTCAATCAAATTATAGCCTGGTTTGGAATCCCAAGGGAGATTGTCACTGATCATGGTAGTCACTTTCATAACGAAATGATGAAAAAATTAGCATCAAAACTGGGGTTTAAACATGGTCATTCTTCCCCTTACTATCCCCAATAAAATGGAAAAGTAGAGGCTGTGAACAAATCTCTCGAGACAATTTTTCAAAAATCTATGAGCCAGAGAAAATATGACTGGCATTTAATGTTTTACCCCGTGCTTTGGGCATACCGAACCTCGGTTAATACTTCCACCAATTTTTATCATTTTTAGTTAGTACACGGTGTCGAGTCAATCCTTCCAGTTGAATAATAAATCTCTACCCTTGGACTGGCAGTTAAGCTCCTACTTGACACTTTCGATCTTGAAGAATGTCTCATACACCTAGAGCACTTAGATGAGCAGTTTTGAGATGCTTCTACAACTGTCGAAATGAATAAACGTCGTGTCAAGGTTTAGTATGATAGGCCTGTATGTCCTCAACAATACGTTGAGGGTGATTTGGTCCTATTGTATGACCAAGCCAAAGAACCATTGGGGGTAGGCAAGTTCAACCCCATGTGTCACAATCCTTATATCGTGCGACGTGTTTTAGAAAAAGGAGCCTACGAATTAGAAGATTATGAAGGGAATATGTTGGCTGAGCCCATAAATGGGCTCTACTTGAAAAGATATTATGCTTGAGCCCCCAAGATTGGGCGTAACACTTTTGTATACTAATGTATCTTAGTGTATATATATATTTTCCTTTGTTCATCGACTTGCTTATCGAGTTTTCCCTTGGTTGGAATATGACAACGAAAGTTTTTACTTAGGATTCGCAGACAATGCCAGTCATCATACACGGAACTTGGATTCCTCCGCTTGAGTCGTTTACTCACCCGAGGATCAAATGGTGCCTTCAAGTGGCATTTGTCTAGGGTCATCAATGAATAATGTGGTTGAGTATAGTGTCATTATAGAGTTTTAACGCGACGCCATTTCACATGGTGTTCGTTCTTTAGAATTTTTCTTGGACTCCCAGTTAGTAGTATGTCAGTTGAACAACAATTACCGTGTGCGAGATCCTACTCTACTCTAACGATTCCTACAAGTATGAATTTTGGAACGACACTTTGATTTTATTACTTATAATTACATACCTAGAAGTTCTAATTATGTATCTGATGCATATGCTAATTATGTTTTAGATTGGAATTTGTCACATAACTGAAGTAAAGAAAACACATTCATCAATGTACACATTGTAATATATAAGTAAAGTTGAAGATCAATGTATTTATATTTCATCTCTCCAAAAATATGGTGTCATAGTACAAAATGGGGCTCACACCCTCAAAATACATATATGGACAATATATACAATAACCACGTCATCTACGCCTATGGCGTCGGATGCGTATCATGATAACATACTACGACATTTGTGATACGCCAAAAGAATCGCACCCACACATGGGGCACACCCACCACCTACCACTGCATAGCCTCTGGAAGCTCCTCTACCCGAACCATAGGAATCTTGTGCATCAAACAAGATAGGTTCCCCTGCACATTTTGAAGCACTCTCTCTATATCTCCTCATGTCGGCACATCTATGTTAAGAACAAAAAAGATTATT
>SNQJ01S0021177.1:1782-13308 GCA_010110895.2 Picea sitchensis | reverse complement strand
GATAAGTGTGAAGGCCACGAAGATGGGGAAGAGCAAGGAAAGAATGGCAAGGTCTGAAAAGCAGTCAGACGGGATTCAAAATAGGGTTATAGAGGATACTTAGGAGAGGTGAGTGTCCAACGGTCAAATTTTATGTATTGAAATTTTTTATTGCAAAACATGTAAAATAGAAGAGGGCATGATGGGGCAGTTCAGCAGTTGGTTTGTATATTTGTAGAATTCTGGGAAAGTAGCTAAGTATGGAATAGGGAAACGGTCAGTTGGACTCGTTTTCGGAATTGAGGATTGAAGATTTCGTGAACGGACCAACCCAACGACTCGCAAATGGCATTCCATGATGTTTGAAATTAACACTTGGAAGGGATAATATAACCATCCAGAAATTTTGGTTTTATGCGTATTAATGGGAGATCTTCTCAAATCCTAGTTTAGCATTAACGCTTACTAATTGCATACTTAGAAATAAGATCTTGTATATACTTGCTAATTTCTAATTGTAAAGGGTGCAGGCACAGGAAACAATGATTAGGAATTGGATATTTCTTGAACTCGCCAACCCGATGATGTGCAAAAGAAATTTGAAGAAATGGCGAAGTATGGAAAGTGAGCGGACGGGCTTCAAAATGGGGTGACAATAGTTTCACATGAGATGTGAGGACCCGATGGTCAAATTGTATGTCTCAGAAGTTTTCAGTGCAAAATGTGTACCACGGAAGAGGGCATGATAGGTAGACTGTAATATAGAAGACGATATGATGTGAATCTGGTTGTAAATTTGTATATCGCGGAAGTCAGTGTATTTTTTGTAGGTCATAGAACAATAGAAGTGAAATCTAGAGCCTGCCTACCCGAGAATCCATGGTGGGAGAAGTGGTTGGGTATGGAATGGGGATGCGGTCGGTCAGAGTCGCGATATAAAAGCACAAGTGCAAATGTGAACCCACAAGTCTGCCAACCCACGTAGCTAGACATTTTCGGAAAAATGACTAAGTGACGAGAAAGATAAAGTATAGGGAAAAGAGAAACGAGAATTTGGTTAAGTATAGAAGACGGATAAGAAGGGATAATATATTCACATCTGTAATAGATATTACATTTTCTCACAAGATCTTTTCTGCATGTTTCTGGAGAAGTTATATACTTATTGCATATACTTGGAAAGAAGTGCGAAGGTGACAGGCACAAAAAACAACGACTAGGAATTGGAAATTGTCTGAACCCACCAACCCAACGATCCGCGAAAGAGATTGCAAGAAATGTCCATGGAAAGCAATCAGACAGGCTTCAAAAGAGGTTGACAAGGGTTCCTAAGGAGACGTGAGGGTCCGACGGTCAAATTGTATTGATCGGAAATTTTGAGTGCATATTGTGTAACACGGAAGAGGGGATGATGTAGGAGTTGTGAATCCGCAAGTCCGCCAACCCGCGCAACTATACATTTTCTGAAAAACGACTAAGTGATGAGAAAGATAAAGTACAAGGAAAATGGAAACGAGAATTTGGTCAAGTATAGAAGATGAAAAAGAAGGGCTAATATATTCACATATGTAATAGATATTCCATTTCTTGGAAAGATCTTTTCTGCATGTTTCTGGAGAAGTTATATACTTATTGCATATACTTTGAAATAAGTTCGAAGGTGGCGGGCACAGAAAACAACGACTAGGAATTGGAAATTGTTTGAACCCACCAACCCGACGATCCATGAAAGAGATTGCAAGAAATGGCCATGGAAAGTGGTCGAACAGGTTTCAAAAAAGGCTGACAAGGGTTCTCGAGGAGACATGAGGGCACGACGGTCAAATTATATTGATCGGAACTTTTGAGTGCATACTGTGTAATACAGAAGAGGAGCTTATGTAGGAGTCATGAACCCGCAAGTCCGCCAACCCGTGCAGCTAGACATTTTTGGAAAAATGACTAAGTGACAAGAAAGATCAAGTATAGGTAAAAGAGAAACGAGAATTTAGTTAAGTATAGAAGACAAAAAATAAGGGCTAATATATTCACATTTGTAATAGATATTCCATTTCCTGGAAAGATCTTTTCTGCGTGTTTTTGGAGCAGTTATATATTTATTGCATATACTTGGAAAGAAGTGCGAAGGTGGCGAGCACAGAAAACAACGACTAGGAATTGGAAATTGTTTGAACCCGACTATCCACAAAAGATATTGCAATAAATGGTCGTGGAAAGTGGTCGGACGGGCTTCAAAATAGACTGACAAGGGTTCTCGAGGAGACAAGAGGGCCCGACGGTCAAATTGTATTGATCGGAACTTTTGAGTGCATACTATGTAACATGGAAGAGGGTTGATGTAGGAGTCTGTAAGTCAATTTGTATATCACGGAAGTGGGGGGGTTGTTTACAGGTCAAGGAACACTGGAAGTGCAGTTCGCCTGTTTGGGAATCCACAAGCGAAAAAAGTGGGGTAAGTATGGAACTGGAGGCACGAAAGATATTCCAATAAATGGAAAAATATGGAAAGCAAACACAGGGGCTTCAAAATTGGGTGACAATAGTTCCCTAGGAGACGTGAGGACACAACAGTCAAATTACAGGTCTCGAAACTTTCGTGTGCAAACTGTGTATAATGGAAGAGGGTATGATGTGGGAGTGCAGTAGTAAATTTGTATATCGTGGAGGTCTAGGTGTTGTCTGCAGGCCACAGAACAATGTAAGTGCAACATAGAGCCCTCCTGCCTGGGAATTCACGATCTAAAAAGTGCCTAGGCATTGAATGTCTAGTGGTTGGTCAGAGTCGCAATATAAAAGAACGGGTGCAAATGTGAACTCGTGAGTTAGCCAACGCCCGCATTGAGACATTTTCAGAAAAATGACTAAGTAATGAGAAAGAGAGAGTAGAGGGGAAAAGGAAATGACAATTTGGTCAAGTATAGAAGAGGGAAAAGAAGGTCCAATATATTCAAATCTGCAATAGATATTCCATTTCCTGGCAAGATCTTTTATGTATGTTGTTGGAGAAGTTGTATACATATTGCCTATACTTGGAAAGAAATCTGAAGGTAGTGGGCACATGAGATGTCAAGAAATGGTCATGTGTGGAAAGTAGTCGGACGGGCTTCACAATAGGGTGACAGGTTCTTGAGGAGACGTAAGGCCCCGATTGTCAAATTGTATATATCAGAACATTCCAATGCAAAATGTGTAACACGAAAGAGGGGATGATGTGGGAGTCCAAAAGTAAATATGCACATCGCAGAAGTTGGAGTGTTGTTTGCAAGTCACAGAACAATGGAAAGTGCAATTTAGACAAAGGGGAAGTGCTCGGTCGAAATGCATGAATCCACCAACCCGCGCAGCAAGACATTTTCGGAAAAAACGACTAAGTAACCAGAAAGAGAAACTACAAGGGATAAAAGAGTGGGAAAATAGAAAGGTGGAGGGCAATTTTCGTAAGCAGGAATTGGTTTCAAACAAGCCCCATTGTTGCAAAACCATCATTTTCTAGTAATTGTCAGCAAATGCTTTGTTAAATATTATATTTTATTGCAACTTGTGGGAGTAAGTGTGTTCTTGATACATTTTTCCATGACTATAACATATTAACTTAAGTATTAAACTTTTTTCATTATGGGTTGTTAGCATTAAAGCTTAATAATTTCATGTCTAGAAACATGAATGACGATCTTGCTGAAACATTGTGATTTGGTATTGCTATGTTCTATTTGCATTACGAATAGAATTGAATGTTGGTTTGAAACTGTCTAAAATTCATTTTTTGTTTCCATAAAATCCTGATGGATCGACACAGTGCATTTTCATATAATTGTCAGATGCTCCATTTTAGAAAAAATTACCTAAGAAAACACAATATCTAAGAACTATGAGACTACCGAACCATGCCAATGAGAAGAGGTTAAATGCCATAAAAGAAGCAACGACCAAGACTCCAAGAAAATCTTTTTAATAGCAAATCCATTAAAAAAAAAAGAATACTGAGCATTGTATATCTATCCTTAGAAATTGGATCGAGTTCTTTGTGCCAAAACATTGAACATATCTGCCATAAACACAGGCACAAGATCTACAACATGTAGAATCCATCGAGATGCTCTTCAACATGCATACAAAAATTATTACCATGCTCTTTTTTTAGGAAATCCTTGCAGTCTTCTCCTTGATGGATCAATGTTCGGTGGCCCAATATCAATATTTTGTGGAAGACCTGAGCCAACAAAAAACCAAGAGAGTGGGTCCGCAGTGGAATAAATCCTTGGCTTGGGGGACATAGGTTGCACGTGCAATTCCAGAGGCCCAAAGTAGTCCATTCTGGGTGGAAGGAGATGACTAGTAGGAATATGCCTTGAACCAGTGGGAGTTCTGGTCCTCATTCCCTAAGATGTTAATTGTATATCCAGAGAGTAGGACAATGGTCCCGCAATTGAATAGTTTTTTGGCTTGAAATATTTCTCTGGGAGCATCAACAGATCATTTACTTATAGTGAAAGACTTCTGCCCAGAACAGACTAATTTGGACCTCTGGAATTCCTACTTTCGAGCTGCAAAGTGGTTATTTTGTTCAACGTCGATTTCTTTTCTGAAACCCCTTCTTTTGGTGTTGTCAGGACCGCCATCGTCGAGTTATAAAGTACCGTCTGTTATGGTTGATTTCAATTTGGGCGCAGGAGTGGGAACAATCTTTGCATTTCCATCATCCATTGTCGTATCATTGTCCATCAGATCATCTTCTTCCAGCTCGAAATCCATTGCATCAACCTCTATTCTAGCCATCAATGCAAGTGGGCAGGTTGTCTGAGTAGGAAGGGTTGCCTTGGAATTCTTTGGCTTGAAATATATCTCTCGGTGCACCAGTGAACCATCTCCTTTTTTTCTCCTGAGCAGAGGGAGATGAGTGGTAAGAATATGCCCTGGAATACTGGAACCTCTGACCATCATGCCCGAAGGTGTTTTTTGTATCTGGAAAGAACTGTTTCCATAAGGTAACGAGAATTTCCATTTGCTCTAGACGATGTTTGAAATGAAAATTGGGGAGGGATAATATAACCCTCCACAAATCTTGGTTTAATGTGTATCAATGGAAGATCTCCTCAAGCCTTTCGCTGATCAATGACAAACTCTAGGGTTTGTGCGTAATGAGTTGTTACCATTAAAGCTTACTAATTGCATATTTAGAAAAAAAGTGTGAAGGTGGTAGTGACGGTGAAGAGCGATTAAGAATTGGAGATTTCTTAAAGGCTCCAACCAGCCGATGCACGAAAGAGATTGCATCATGTTTGAAATCAATACTTGGAAAGGATAACACTCTTCTCTGCAAATCTTGGTTTAATTTATATTAATGAAAATTCTTCTATGGCCTTCCAGACATTAAGGACAATCTTAATGGTTCCTACACGATGAACTACTAGCATTAAAGCTTAATAATTTCATATCTAGAAAGAAGTATGAAGGTAGCGGGGATGGTGAAGAGGGACTAAGAATTGTACATTTCATCCATCTGCCAAAACCCGTGAAACAAATTCCAAGAAATGCCCAAGTATGGAAAGCGGTCGGGCAGGTTTCAAAAAAAGGGTCACAAGATATACCCAGGAGACGTGAGGGGATGATGGTCAAATTGTATGTCACAATGACAGATTTCAGCCAACAGTTTGTATATCATAGAATTTCGGGTGTTGTTTGTATGTAGGGGAATAGTGGAAGTGCAATAGTGAGAAAGCAATTTTTATATTGCGGAACTTCGGGTGTTGTATATAAAAGAAGGAGACATTCGAAAAAAGGACAAAGTAAACAGAAAGTAAAATCAAACGAGATAAAGGGGAATTTGTTTGCTAATTTGTAGATCGCGGAAGTCCAGGTGTTGTTTGCATGCGGAGGAATAATGGAAACGCAATGTTGAACCTGCCTATTCGGGAACTCACGATTCAAAAATTTTGTTCAATATGAAACGGGGAAGGGGTCGGTCGAGCTGGTGATATAAAAGTAACAATGGAAATCTGAAGACGTGAATCCGCCAACTCCCGCCAGGTGTTGTATATAAAAGCAGGAGACATTCAGAAAAATGACACATTCAGAAAGAGGACCAAGTAAACAGAAAGAGAAAGAAAACGAGATGAAGGCGAATTTGTTTGCTAATTTGTAGATTGCAGAAGTTTGGGTGTTGTTTGCAGCCAGCGGAACAATGGAAACACAATGTTGAACCTGCCTATCCGGAAATCCGCGATTCAAAAAGCTTGTTCAATATGAAATGGGGAAGCGGTTGGTTGAGCTAGTGATATAAAAGTAACAATAAAAATCTAAAGATGTGAATCCGCCAACTCCCACACCTAGAAATTTTTCGAAAAACGAGTAAGTAACCAGAAAAGGAAAGCAGAGGGAAAAAAGAAAGAGGATGGAAATTGTCAGAAGCGGGAATTGGTGTAAAAAATCCCCATTGATGGTTTTAATAGTAACTATGAAGTGCATTAAACATGTGAACGTGTTCTTCAATCAAGGAATAGATACAACGAGCCATGCTTATAGTTTATGGGATCTTCTTGTATAAGAGAAGCCTCGAAAAGCTACAAGAAAATCAATTTTGGGATGTCTAAGTAAAGTTATTGTACTATCAGCTTCACTGCAAGTATAACAATGACGAATTTGAATTTTAATGTCCTCTCATTGATATGATAGTTCCATTGGAATTCGCACAGTATATATTCTTTTATTTCAAATAATTCCAAGAGATTAATTTTGCTAAGTTCATCGATCAAGGAAAAGTGCTAAAATGAGCCACATACAACATTTGCATCACAGAGCTTATATTAAATGGAAAAGCATGTCCTCTATAGTGTTTAAGATCATAGAAAAACTACGAAGATCCTGAATGTATTATTAATTTTCCAAAACGAAGCATACAACCAAGAACCAAGTAAACACCAAATGTATTGAAAGTTGAGGTAGAAGGCAACACATGAACACAGAAGGCCTCAAGAAATATCCCACAAGGTTCCATAGAGAAATACACATCGACCTTTGCATCAAACAATTTGATATATAAAAAAAACACATCATGACGTTGGTTTTCTCTTACATCTGGTATATGTTCCCATGAGAAAATAATCGGGGCCATGGGATATGAACACAAGTCTGCCAAGCACAAGACAACACAAAAATAGTGGAGCTTCGCCATTGTATGCTATCTATAACCAGACCTCAAAATGGGGAACAAGAAAGTTGTTGATTACTATTTTACCATTAAGCAAGATCACTATGGACATTTTCTTCTGATAGTGCCATGGCCTATCACTACCAGTTTTAAGAATGCCAAATTTCCAATATTATTTGAAATTCTTGTTGATTTTGCCCAGATGAGCAGGCTATTTCGATGGTTCAAAGGAAGGGCCGGAGTTATTTACAGTTGCATACCTTTTATGGGGTTTTCTCTCATGTTTCCCATTTCTAGACTGAACAATCTTATGCGTGTGCAATATCTATAGCGAGATCTGAAAATCTCAAGATCATGTTTCAATCCACGTTGAGACCTTTTTTTTTCAATTAGGGCATCGAGAAAAAAAAATGCAGATAACATACCATAAATGTATAGTTGGAGACAATTTTTTATTTTATTTGGGCACCCAAAAAAAATTCAGAAATCCTGTCATGGCTATATAGTTGGAAAAAAATTGTCCAACTTAGGCACCCAAAAAAAACGTGCAGTCTCCTGCATCAAAGCCACAACTGGCCACCATTTTTTTTTATTTGCACACCGAAACAAATATGCAAAATTCTTACTGGAAGATGAAAAAACAACATCAAAATAACCATATGGATTGCATTTGTAATTAGATTCTCCTTGTTGTTTCAAGTACACAAGAAGAGACAAAATATCAGGAAAGAGAATTTTACAGCTATAGATGTAAACTCCAAATAACTCCACTTCGACGAACATTCATCTGGGTACACATGATATATTTTCATTTCCTACCAAAGATTGATTTTTTTTTTCCAGCCGATATGCAATATTGCATTGTCCTCATTTAAGTTAAAATTGCTATGTATCTGAAAGTCACACAGCATGTAGACATTGTTTGCCTTTTTCTATATGTATGCTTCATATGAAAATTCTGCTAACCCAAGAAGCACATCTTGTAACAAAGGTTGTCTAAGTGTACAATGCACAATTGTGTTGCCCACAGTTCGGATGACAGCATTGAATCGATGCCCATATGTATATGGACATTTATCACTACATCGCAGACAATCAATCGTATCATCACTTATCAAAGCATAAGCAAAAGAAGGAGAGTTTCATTTCACACATATAGGCTCAAAGGGGGTCGAGTATGCATTCACTGCAACCAAAACACCTTCAACCTGGAAACGTGAGCATAACAGTTAATATATTGAAAATAATAATATATAATTGCACCCAAATAAAATAAAATAAATAAAAAACTGCAGAAATTTGGTGAGGCTATTTGTATGAGCAAAGTGAAGATGAATCTGTAGATGTATACGCACAACAATTGTAGAGCTAGTTAGTTTCTTGAGATCCTGTATTATGTCTTCTCGCAATTCTGTTACAAATGTTGCTTGGGTTGTGAGAAAGATCCTTTCTTTAACATCACTTTTCTTTGTTATATTTTTTAAGAGAATAAGTGGAAATTGCCCTTTATGAAATTGTTGTTCTATTTACGAAAACAAATTTGAGTAGGTATCGAACAATTGTAGCCGCAACATGGAACAGTGCAATATTTGTGTAACTTAACCGAGATACATGGACATGTGAAAGTAAAGCACAAAAACTGGATATGGAGAATGGTACCATCGCCTTGTCGTTGTTTGACTCTCCATATTTTATATGGAGAATGTGTTGCGAGCCAAGTTTTCTCGCCATTGTGACAGTTGTGCCAATGGTTCTGATTGGGTAAATGTCGTTGCTCTGTGCAAGTTGGTTGATAGTTGCGTCCGGGATGAAATGATATTATGAACAAATAGCGGGAATTTTTTCCACAATACTTGTTTCGTTGAGTGAAATAATCCAATCACAATTACCATAGTCATATACTATTTTGGGAAATATATTAAAATTTTTAATGGATATCCCATTACCTGGCAATATATTTTCTGCATGTTTCTGGACAAGTTGTGTAGGAATAGTCAGTGTCACTATCATCAGGGCCTCCTTGTATGTCATGTCAGCACGCATAATGGATCTAGTTTTTTTTCCTTGTCCAAGTAGGTGCTATAGACGACCATTATGTCCCTGATGAACACTTGTCCAGTTCGACGGTTGTTCAAGCCCTCTATTGATAGTATTTTGGGTGTCACAAGTTTATACCTAGTGACAATTTCCAAACAGGAAAAGTAATGTGAATGGTAGTATGCGTTATTTTTTTTTTTCTTTTTTTCCTGGCATAAATGTACAAGTAGAGGCACAACTTGGATGAACTATGGAGCTAGAGTTTTGCAACCATACCTCTTGGTTTGTGGAACCTACGCTATGTTCGACATCTCGCTTGTACTTGTTGATACTTCTTGTGAACTGCAAAGTATGTGTTGCAGATGACATCAACATATTCACCATGCCATAGATGAATAAATAGCTGAGAATATTTGTTTGGTAAACATACTAGGAACAACATGTATGCATCTTTACCTTTGGCCTTGTCGGTTTGTTGATGTCTGGGATGACTAACTGCTCATGGCCATGTCACTATTCCAAATTTTTCTGATGCAAGCATGTGTAGATGAACATCAGAAGGACTAAACTTGCATATGCATTGTATATTGTCCATAATTGTTCTTAATGTCACATGCAAGGTTGAAGGAGATGGAATACGAAATAGGGTTTCAAGGGATAATCAAGAAACATGAGGACCCGAGGGTCAAATTGTATTCCTTAGATTTTTTGACTGAAAAAATGTATAACAGTAAATAGGGCATCATGGCGTGGCATGACGGCCAATTTGTATATTGCAGAACCTCAGAAGACAAAGGTGCAACCTTGAACCCGCCATCCCGGCACCCACAATAGACAAAGTGGGTAAGTATGGAATAAGGTAGAAGTGTGACCATAAATGTGAACCCTTGAGTCCGCCAACCCGCACACCAAGGCATTTTCGGAAAGACGACTAAGCAAAGCAATTAGAAAGCAAAATGGATAATAGAAAATGGAAAAATTATAAACGGGGAGGGCACAAAGGCCCATTGTTTCCAAATCATTTTTTTCTAGTCCAATATTATATGCCCCCACCCGTTTTGTATATTTAATTTACTAGCACAGTTGGTATACCATTTCAAATATTGTACCACAGACCCCTCTGTTGTTGCATACAAGAATTCATCTTCCTGTCCAACTAGTCTGTTTCTTCCAAGGTAGCAACACCGAATATACAGTGGACATGAAGGCAAGTTAGTATGAAGAAAGACATGTAAGAGGAAGAAATACAGTTCTATTTATCTCAATGTAGCAGCAAAGAGAATACGATTCGCATGAGAATAAGAAGAAAGATACGTAGTATATACATACAGTAAAAAAGGTGCAAAACAATAGAACAAGTAGAACAAATACACAGACAATAAATGAAATACTAAACACTGGAATATGAAATAAGAGTACAAGTATGCACCTATGTAACTCCTCATCTACATTCACACCAAAGAGTCCATCGTCCTCTTCGACCACTCTGTTTGTTTAAATGTAGCAATGTAGGAAAAATACAATGGACATGAAGGAAGTTAGTATGCAGGAAGAGATGAAATGAAGATAAGTTATTATGTAGGAAGGTACATAATATCTACATACAATAAGCTAGGTGAATACATATATAGACAATAAATGAAATACAAAACAATGGAATATGAAATAACAGTACAAGCATGTACCTTTGTATCTCCTCTTCCACCACTGTAGTCAAGACTCCATCGTTTTCTTCAGCTATTATGTTTGTTTGAATGTGGGAATGCACAAAATACAATGAACATGAATGGAAGATGGTATGCACCAGAGAACAAGTAATATGTACATACAGTAAATGAGAATCAACGAATAGAATAAAAGATAGTAAAAAACATGAACCTTTGCTTTTCTCCATCCATGGTTGTAAATATATAAAGTTTTTCCCTACCAAAATATATTACAAGCCACAAAATATTAAGAAATTGCATGGCCATAGCTAAATGATTTTGGTTTTCTGTGGAAAATTATCCAGATATGCTTCCAGACATGGAAATATAATTTTGTAGTATCTTTGGTGTACATATCATATCTCAAGTACAAGACAAATTGTATCGTGGTCACACCAATCTGTGTAGAGGATAAAGAACATGTATTGTGATATGGACACATTCCACCATATATGGTTAATAAGTGCGGTTTTCACATGTTTTATTTTAATGAAAAAAATAGAGGGTATTGCAATTGCACATGTAGTTGTCCAATTATTTCTTATGCCACTATTTTCTATCATGTCAACACTGAAGTATCAGCAAAATTTTACAGCAGAACAGTCACGCACAGAACAGGCGCCAGATCTCAAATTCTTCAGACACGACAAATAGCGC
>SNQJ01S0021176.1:78453-88934 GCA_010110895.2 Picea sitchensis | reverse complement strand
GATATTCATGAAAGTTCCCCTAAAAATTTGAAGAAATGGGTTTTCAATGCATATATGAAATGTGAAACATCATTAGTGGCATATCATTTCAATACAATTCACATTTTTTCTCAAAAGGAATTCAAAGTATACAACTTTAATGTGGATATTTTTTATCTTATAGAAATTTCCAAAAACATCTTCAAAATGAAATATCTTAGTATTATGATTGTTTCATAGAGGAGACATAATTGTTACATATTTTATATATCATTCTTCATAAAATTTGTCTTTGAAATTTGTAAAATCTCTACAAGTCTTACATTCATAATTAATTGAAACTACCAAAGTACAAACTTGAGTTCAAAACTACAAATAATATAATCAAGTCTCCTAATATTGACCTTTAGAATTTTGAATTACACTTAGTTATTGTAGATGCTTCCATAGGGGGTGGTATTATGTTAAAGAAGAAAGGGAAAAGGGTAGGGTAGATGGATATTTTCCAAAGGGACATAAATTATATGTACATTAGTTATGCAATATTACTCTTGTAAGTATTGTATGCACCTGTGCACTTGAGAAGTGTAATTTCCATTCAATTTTTGAATAGAAATAATGATTTTTTTATTTAGGAAAAAAATTGACACTACAAGGAGAACACCTTCTTGTGGAGGTTTTTACGCAATATCCCCCAAAAATCTATCCCTTCTCTTATTATAACGGAGGTTTTTAGTTGAGGTGGGTGGTCATAGGTTTTTGTGGAGGTTTTTTTATCGGTGTGTCTTTAAGGTCGATAAGCATTGGTGCATACATAAAAAAATAAAGCACCAGTGTTTCAATGTTCAAAAGAACCATCATACTTTATAATAAAAATTGCATACACTAAATAAAGTGCACCGATGCCATTGAACATTATGCACCATTGCACCTCTCTATCGCCAGACACACCACAGTAGGGTAAATAAAATAAAAAATAATGCATCGATTTTCATTGTTACAGTGCATCTCATGCCTTCAAACTCTCAAGAAATCATTGGTTATCACCCTCCTTCCAAAGACGCCCTATTTTTGGCGCTCTACACCAACTTGGATAGCTCCATTAATAGATTCCATACATTTCCAAATTTTTGAAATTACCACAAATTTTATTTCCTCTCAAAGGTGAAACCATGCCTCCTTGGGACATAAGAGACCAAGTAAATTATTTATTACCTTCATATTTTCATTTTCATCCAATTAAAAATTGAATTTAATTTGAAATTTGACACTTTTTCAATTCTACGTGGTGTGTCTAAATGCTTCAGCTCACCCCGAAGTAGTGTGTATTGTGTTAAATTCACAGTAATCATCGCCCCTCGGTGTGTCTCATATATATTTATGCATTGGTGTCATTCAAGCAAGAGCACCACGATAAATTATAAAAACAAAGCGATGCATCCTTTGGAATGCCCCAAGATATATGACCCAAGGGGGGCATATATAGGGTTAAATGTAAATGATATGACCCCAAGAGGGGGAATATATGGGGTTAAATGTACTTGTGATGTGTAAATATATATGTAATAAGGTCAACCTAATAGTAAAGGGGCCTCATGTGCAAGTGTGAATAGGTATATATAAAGATGATGTATTCATTATTGTAGATGGGTGAATTTTGATGTATGAAGTTATTTGGTTATGTGGAGGAGGTTATCCTATTATTTAAGGAGTTATTGTGTAACTTATCTATCTTGTATTTTTGCTCCATGCTCACATTTTGTACATGGTGTGTACTTATGTTCTATTATGATAGTTTAAGCATATGGATCATTACAAAGGAGGATGAGGAGGGGAAGGATCAGGCATGGATGCAGGTTCAGACACATGTGGAGGGGAAGAAGGAGGAGGAGGAGTGCTTTGGGGGAAAATGCCCCTGGTCAAGGTCTAATGGCTAGGTAGAGTGATGACTCCTTAAAAGACATAAACTGATCTATTCTTACCCAATATCGCAAACCCTAATCATTACTTTTAAACAAGGTAAAGAGGAAAAATATGAAGAATACACCTTGTATCCTTCCATTTGTATTAGATCCCATTTGTTTGTTTCTTGCTCCTACGTTGCAGGTCTCCTCCCAAAGATGACATGAAACAACATAGAAAACAATATACAAGAGCATATATGCAATCATTATTAACATAAACATGTACTAATTCTCATGAAATAAGCTATAAATATTCAAAAATATTCACAAGAACATAGACACATGAATTGGGAAAGGAAAGATCTCTTTTATTGATAACATATAAGAAATATTAGAACTAGAATATTTAATGTAGACACCACTCTATGAACCTCGTTTGGGTTCCTACAATAAGACTCTCAGTGCATTAATCCTACAATCACTAGAAAATCCTCACAATCAACATGTAAAACTAAGGGGTTTGATGGATTTCATAAAGAGTATGAGGGAATGAGACTACTGAGGATGGATACTCAGAACTGGATGCATAAGCTCAAAGAGAAAGAAGGAGAAATTTGGGCAGAGTTTCTTTGCTTCTTCATTATATCTCCAAATGACCCCCCTAGGGCCCTTTTTGTATTGAAATTAGATGGTTATTCAATTGTGAGAAGGGCTCTAGGAGGTAAGAATGGTTATGAAACCAATCATAGCCCATAAACCCTGTGGGAGAGCGCATAATTTTTAATTTTTTGTAACTTTTGTGAGTGTACGTGGATTGTCTATGTATCAGGTATAATATGTACTTGGGTTGCTTATGTATCAGGTTGCATACGTATGTTGGGTGACTATGTATTAGGGTGAGTACACATTGAAAAATGGAGTTTTTAAGAAGGAAATTCAGAAAAAGTGATTTGCAAGTGTGTATATGGATGGACCATGATAAAAAAATCATAGTGGTGGAATTTTGGACTATAACAGATGCCCCCTAATGTGAGAGGTCAGAAGAGAAACTGATGGCTGAAATACATTACAATATATTAGGGAAAGCACTGAGTAAAGTGAGCCCAGAAGAATCTTCATGAGCATGTCATATGCAATAATATCAATCTCTCTGAGGTGGACATACCCGTGCTCGGGACTAACTAAGCATGGCTACCAATCAAGTACACCGCATATCCATGTCAGATATATATAATAATCATGGCTACCAATCAAGTACACTGCATATCCATGTCAGATATATATAATAATCATGGCCACATGAAAGATATATAGTGGATCCATGTCAAAAAAGATTGTATCCACGAACAATACATAGTGGGGCTACATCTCAAAATCATTGGAATATATAAGAGTACAATAACATATACAATTTTATCTTCAAGAAGTATCAATGTCTGTAACTGGAGATGATAGATTCATAACTCGAGCAATAACTTCAAGATCTTCAAAACTCCGATAGGAGTATAATAAGAGTGTAAGAATCACTACCTTGAGGCCTTTGACAACCTAGGTAATCGTTAACCTACAGTTTGAGCCACGGCGGGAGTGCTAGTAGAATATGGCAGGGCTGCTGCCACACCTCTCCCTCAATATATCCAGTAGTTGTGCATGGCCCCTTTACTCCTAATGTGAGTCTTATTAGCAATCAATCGTCATCCTTCATACATCAACGAATCATAAACAACATCGTAATATACTGATCATATGTCACATATTCATAAACATAAATACCCAAACCATATACAGTCCACTCCCTGACTCAATCTAGATTCCAAGGAGGTCCATCAATGCCATCAACATCCTCAATCTGTCAAGTGTCCTTCACACTCAAAAGCAACCCGTCAATAGCACCTTTCTATACATAGCTATCAATAACATAACATCATAATGCATAAGAATCATCATCGAAATCCATAAGTGAAACAGACAACCATATACTAAACCAGATCACTTGCACACAAGTGTCCTCAAAGAATAAAGCATATCATGTGTGTGCAAGAGCGGGATGTTACAATATTCTAAGTTTGGCTATACATGTGATTTCTACCAGTGTTGTACTCATCTCGATGATATCCCTAAAATAACATTCTCTATCCCTCGAGGACACTATCAATGGTTGGTTATGCCATTAGGTCTTCACAATGCTCCCAGTTAATTCCAACAATGGATGGACTTCATATTTCATTAATTTTATGATTTCATTGTTATCTATATTGATGATATCTTAATGTCCAATGCCTCTAGTAAAGAGCATGAGATTCATCTTCAGTGTTTCCATAATCTAGTGATCAAACATGTATCATTCTCTCCAAGGATAAAATTTGTTTCTTTCACTCAATAAATTGAATTTTTGGGTATGAAATTGGATTCATTTATTAAATTATTCGATGAAACACAACTTCTAGTGTTTGATGAAGCACAACATAAATCATTTTGTTATTGAGAATTGATTATAAATACTAGTGTAACCCCAAGTAATAGAGGACAAATATAGACAAATTCTTTTTAATCCGAGTAAATTGCATGTAGTGAGTATTTGTATCACATTGATGTGGAGTTGGGGATCATATCTCTTCAAAACGTTCATACTTGGACTCACAACTTAATCAAAAGAATTCACGCAAGCATGGATGTGTGTGTGTGTGTGTGTGTGTGTGTGTGTGTGTGTGTGTGTGTGTGTGCACACACCTATATGTGTGCTTGTGTGAAATTAAAAATAGCCACCATGTGGTTCACTAGCTTCCAAACATATAAACTAGATAACACTATAAATCATCCCAACCTCATAAAAAGGGCACAAAAACTACAAAGTATGGTTGGATAGTTCATATCATCATTCCCATTGACAAGTGCTAACATATATATTGTTTTTGAACAAATGAAACAGATTAGAGTAGACTTGAGATCTATTTATTTCTTTTTTATAATTATATATTAATATAGATTAAAAATGTGGTTTAAGATAATATGAGACATTATGTATTATCTAAAATAATATTTTGTTATTTCTAATTTTATTATTTTTTAGTAATATGAGACATTATGTAAGATCTCTAATAATATCTTACTGTTTCTATTTTTATTAATTTTTAAGTATTGACACAACTTAATATTTTAGAATAATGTGTGTGTGTGTGTGTGTGTGTGTGTGTGTGTGTGTGTGTGTGTGTGTTGGAAATTTTTTTGTCATTGATGTCAACCCTAGTCAACCCTAGAAGAAGCCCCGTAGCAATTTTGGAAGCCTCTAGAAGTGATGGGTGTATTTTAATAAGTCTCCAAAGTGGTCCCATTATGGCGTAGATTTAAGCATGGCCCTCATGGGAAGACACTTTGAAAAATTCTACAAGAAGCTATGGAAATATGGTTAAGTGCTTAAGAAGCCCTAGAGATGTGGTCATGAAGCCCTAAGTTGATTGAATAAAACAAGTATGAAGAACATCTCCAATGCATGTAAAACATTTGTTGATTGATAGTCCTCGTCAAGTCGTCTCCAACGGTAGGTGGCATGCCACGTGGTTCCTCACGGTTGAGGTGTTATTCCCTCTTAAAGATGAAGCCCCAAAATATGGTCAAGAATCCTTGGATATAAGGTCAAGAAGTTATAAGTTGGCCATAAAGTTAAGTAAAGGAGAAAAAGTTGTTTCAAACAAGAAGTTACAAGTCGTCTCAAGGTCAAGTAAATAAGGTACTTGGAAGGGTATAAATACACATCAAGAACCTCTCATTTTTATCATTCAATCTTGTTATCTCATAGCACAGCCTTGGCAGAAAATTTCAAAGGGAAGATGAAGTGAAGAAGAGAGAAATTACAAGGGAAGATGAAGTCTTGTGATGATGTGTTCTAAGGTATGTTTTTTAAAGGTCATCTTATCATTTTTTCTATAAACAAATTTCTGGAATGATCAAGATAGTGAAACTTGGAGGCTGTTGAGAAGACATTTCAAGATACGTATGGTATGCATTTCAACTTTTAGGTCGTTTTAATTTTGGAGATACACTCTACGGAATAATCCAAAGTGATTGAAGAAACACTCAAAAATCAGTTGGAAGAAAAAAAGAAATTTTGACAAGTAATCTTAAGGAAATATCTGAGGACTTAAACAAGCTTGAAGAAAAATTTAGTCAACAAGAAAGAAGACTTGAAAAAAAAATAATCTCCTTGAAAACCCAACTTGAAGAAGCAAATATAATGGAAGAAGTAATGAATATCCAGATAATGAAGAAAGAAGAATATTGTGAGAAGCTTGAAGAAGAAGTTGCCACATTAAGAGTTGAAGTTGACAAGTTCAAAAAGAACTTGAAGATTTCTCAAGTACTAGAAGATATTCTCAACTGTCAATGGTCATCATTCAATAAAGAAGTTCTTGGATACATTGGTGAGGCCTCATGAAAATAAGATTCAAATGTCAATCCCAAGAAGAGCGTTGAAAAAAGAGGAAGCTCCACACTGCTAGTAAAGAAAGTTGAAGAGAAGTGTTCCAGGTTGCCAGAAAAGAAGAATGAAGAGAAATCTAAGAATTATGCAAACATTCTTAAAGGAAGGGATCATGGTCAGAAAGAATCAAATAGGAATGAACGCAGAAGAGGTGTATCTCCAAGAATACCTTCTACCCCCAAGCATCAAAGAATCTTCAATCATTGTGAAGGAAACAACAGAAGAGAAGATTGTGATCAGTTAAGGTATGAATTCAGAAATACTACATCACAAAGAGGATTGTTGTCTCCGAGGTATCAAAGTTTCTTTCCTAGTTATCATTTTACTTGTAATAACTTTGCACATAAAGGTGTAGATTGCAGAGCGTATGGAAAAAAATTTCAAGCAAGAGATGTTTATGTGCCCCCCCTACAATATTGAATGTTACAAATGCCACAACTATGGACACATAGCTTGTGACTACAGAAACATGATGAATCCTTCCATGAAGGATAACATCGATATTATGTACAAGAAGTTTTGGAGAAGAAAAGAAAAACAAAAAGAGAGGGTGAATGAAGAACTCCCAGAGATCATACTCACGGGATTTACAGAATTGTGAAATCATGATGAATACATAGGAAAAGAGCAATATGTCATAATTTAGAATGATGATCCTGCAACAGAGTAGGATTATACATTTTTCTAAGCAATATGGCTTTGAGACACCCAATAATGTGAATGTTGAAGAGGGGGAGTCTAAGAAGTAACTATTACAAATTGGAGAACTATCTTTCGGGAAGTATGAAGAATTTGTTTGCAAATTTTGGGAAGGAAGATTCATAATGGTTTGATGGCAGAAGTGTGGAATGTCTCATGACAGATTGGTTGATTACTTCAAGGAACAATTTTTAGAAAACTTCCCCATTCAAGTATGAAGAATTCAGCTAAAAATTATGAGGAATATCATTGACACACTTTTGAGGCAGAGATTCATGACTGTATAGATAATTCCAAGCATGTATTCAAGAAGGGATATATTCATTACAAATCTAAGAATGTGTACTTGTTGCAGACTTGTAGAGTTTTATTTGAACATAGAGAAAACAAGTGGACATATTTTATTCAAGTTGTGAAGCAGGAATATGTGGTGATCAATTGCAACTGTTTTTAGAATAAAGTGACAGATGAGTCAAAATTGTGAGCAGTTGAGTAGAAAATTCATGGGTAGTTTCATGACATATGAACATAGATGAATTCATGAGATATTTGGAAGGTATAGAATAAAATACTTGAAAAGAACCATAGAATATACATGACAGTGGATGAAAGAATGAACTCAAGAGGAATTGCAGAAAGACTTGTTGGCATTATCATCTAGAGGAATGTTCAGTAAAACATATGACTCAGAAAAGAAGCATACTAACATGTGGACCCATCTAGTCACATGAAGGCAAGTCATGAGAGGCACAACAAGATAGGGGAAGAGAAATCGTCAGGAGGAGTTATACTTTCAAGGGAATATTGTTGAATGATTATGTCATCAATGTCAGCTCAGTGAAGACATGACACGCCATGAAGAATTGAAATTAAGTAATGAAGGAACCTCAACATGAATGCTTTTAATATACGTCAGTGGATTACAATAACAAGACGTACCAATGGAAAAGAAGACCCAAAATAGAGGAAAGGAAGCATATAAAATAAGACCCACATTTGTCTACATGACTTATTTCAAAGAATAAAAGGGGAGAGAGATTGCCAAAAGAAAGGATATTGTCAGGGAGAGTTAACCGTTGCCATTGATGACAAAGGGGGAGAGAAATAACAAAAGTGGGAGAGAAATATCAGAAGCATGAAGACAGGGGGAACAATGGTCACACAGGGAGTATGAGTGTTGCCATCAATGCTAAAGGGGGATATTTTTGGAAAATTGGTTGTCATTGATTTCAACCCTTTTCAACCCTAGAAGAATCCTCGAAGTTATTTTGGAAGCCTCTAGAAGTGATGGGTGTATTTGAAGAAGTCTGCAAAGTGTTCCCCTTATGGTGTAGATTTAAGCATGGCCCTCATGGGAGGATTCTTTAAATAAGTCTACAAGAAGCCCTGGAAATTTGGTTAAGTGGTTAAGAAGCCCCAGAGGTGTGGTCATGAAGCCTGAATTTGATTGAAGAAAAAGAGTTTGAATGACATTGAAAATCCATGCAAAACATCCATTGATCGATAGTCCTCGTCAATCCATCTCCAACGGTATGTGGAATGCCACTTGGTTCCTCACGGTTGAGGATTTATGCCATGTTAAGTATGAAGCCCCAAAGCATGGTCAAGAAGCCTCAGATATAAGTTCAAGAAGTTATAAGTTGTCCCTAAAGTCAAGTACAAGAGAAAAAGTTGTTGCAAACAAGAAGTTACAAGTTAGCTCAAGGTCAAGTAAAGAAGGTACTTGGAATGGTATAAATACACATCAAGAACCTCTCATTTTTATCATTCAATATTTTGATCTCTTAGCACAATATTGGTAGTGAATTTCAGAGGGAAGATGAAGTGAAGAAGGGTGAAATTCCAAGGGAAGATGAAGTCTTGTGATGATGTGTTCTAAGGTATGTTTTTTAAAGTTCATCTTACCATTTTCGCTATAATGTTTTTTATAGAATGATTCAGATAATGAAACTTGGAGGTTGTTAAGAAGACATATCAAGGTACTATTGGTACGAATTGTAGCTTCTGTTTTGTTTTAATTTTGGAGATACACTCTATGGAAGATAGCATTTTTTACTAGTCCTGTAACTAGTCTCAAATAGGTGTTCCATGTAAAAAAGTCATAACTTAGTCATATATGATTGAAATTATATGAGACAAATTGCATTGGAAACAATATAGGTTTTATTATATTTTCAATAAGTTTCAAAATCAGATATCAAATATTGAGTGTGTGGCATGATATACAAGTTCTCTCTCCAAAATAGGACAGAATTTAGGAAGGTCTTCCATATTCACTATATCTCATTTTCAGTGATGATTCAAGGAGAAAAACTTGGAGGAATTTCAAAGAATATATCAAAGAATATTGGGTACAAGTTTCATACCTTGATTCATTACAAGTATGGAGTTATACTTCTTAGAAGTTAAGGTTTGTGAGTAATATAGGAACTATTCCCAAACATGTGTTTGAGAGAAATTTAAGTGATGTTGGGGTTTATATGTGGACCCATTTGGACCTAATATATTTATGTAGACGTAGTTTCTAAGTGGACCCAGATTGATGATGTTTATATATTAGTTATGGTGTATCCATATTTGATGATGATGATATATCAATTGTGGTGCATCTAGTTTTTTATGATGATGTATCAGTTATGGTGTATCTAGTTTTGATGATGTTTATATATCATTTGTGGTGGATATGATTTTGATGATGATGATGTATCAGTATCAGTGACAATAACAGTGACATTTTGATTCTCTCATTTATATTTAAGGGTGGAAGGGAGGTACAAGGCAGGAGATCAAAGTCTCCTCCAGGTTGGTGCCTAAGAAACAAGGGTGGTTGGGTGGTGCACGGGAAGATTGGTGTCTTCGGATAGCAGGTTGGTTCTTGTAGAGGAGTTGCAACTTCCTTTGAGTTAGTGTTCATAAAACTAGGGGGTTGGAGCCTACTTCCAGTTGGAGTTTGGGAATATAGGGAGTTGGAGTTTCCTTCAGGTTGAAGCCTGTAAACTAGGGGGTTGGAGCCTCCTTCCAGTTGGATCTGGAGAATTTAGGGATTCGTTGCTTCCTTCAAGTTGGAACTTGTAAAATAGTGGGTTAGACCCTCCTTCCAGTTGGAACTAGATAATTTAGGGAGTTGTAGCTTCCTTTAGTTTGCATCCTGTAAAAATGGGGTTGGTTTCTCCTTCCAATTGGTGATGAATAATTTTGGAAGTTGGTGCTTCCGGTGGATGTAATATTCAAGATATATATTAAAAAGCATTTTGTGCTTTTCTCCCATTTGGGTTTCCACGTAAAATTATTGTGTATTGTTTATCTTTGGTTATATCTTGATGATATCTTGAATGCATTTATAAGTGATACATTGTTGATAAATTGATGTTTACATTGTGATTAAAAACGGTAAAAGGTGCTCAATATTTATTCACCCCCCC
>SNQJ01S0021176.1:52759-73735 GCA_010110895.2 Picea sitchensis | reverse complement strand
GGTTGAGACAAGTAGTTGATGAGTTGGCACATACATGAGGTGTATAGTTGATGATGTTGGTACATCTTGATGATTCATAGTTGATGAGTAGTTGATACATTATTGGTACATACTTGGTACATGGTTGGAGGAACTTGTTAGTAATATTGTTGACACATGGTTTATGGATGATGTAGCATACTTGTATTGGTATATTATTAGATGCACATATTGATCTGTGTGATGATTATGAGTTGTTGTGTTATGCTTGGTTGATGCACAGCTTTGAGAATTGTCTTGGTGATTGATCTTGGTGAGTAGATCTGATTTGGTTGATAAGATTGATGAGACAAGTTGTTGTGATATGTTGTTTGGACAGGTTTTTGTGATAGGTTATTCGTATAGGTTTGGTGCATGGTTGATGCACTTGTTCATGGTACAAGCTGAGGTATAGGTTAGTGCATGGTTGATGCACTTGGTTATGGTACAGGTTGATTACAGGTTGTTTGGTATAGGTTGGTGCATGGTTGATGCACTTGTTTATGGTACAGGTTGATTACATGTTGTTTGGTACAAGTTGGTGCATGGTTGATGCACTTGTTTATGGTACAGGTTGATTATAGATTGAGGTACATGTTGATGTATGGTTGATTCATGGTTCAAGTTATTGGTACAGGTTTTTTTGTGCAGGTTGATTGGTATAGGTTTACAACAGTATATCTCATAGTGATAATGTCACTTTGGTTCTGTCATTCTACTTATACGTCATGGCGGTTGGATGGGGAAAGGATAGGTGGTTGTAGCCAGAGAACATAGGGGGTTGTAGCCTCCTTTTGGTTATAGCCAGAGAATTGGGTAGTTGGAGCTTCCCTCAGGTTGTAGCCTGAGAAACTAGGGGGTTGGAGCCTCCTTCCAGTTGCAGCTGGAAAACAAAGGAAGTTGGTGCTTCCAATAAATGTAATTCTTAAAGACATATAAGAAAAAGAATTATGTGGTTTTATCCCGCTTTGGGTTTCCATGTAAAACATGGGTGTACTGTGTATATGTGTGATTGCTCATTTGTTCATTGTTTATTTACTCTGCAACTATTGGATGATAATGATACATTGATATAACACTTGCATTTTATGGTGAAAAATGATTAAATTGATCTATTGTTGATTCACCCCCCCTCTCAGTAATCCAACAATTGGTATCAGAGCCGATTCCTTTAGGAAACAGTTTAACCACTAGAAGGAGATCATGCATTATTCTGAGAATGGAGTACCAATGTTTAATGGTCAGAATGGTTTTAAGTATGAGATGTGGAGGATAAGGACAAAAGTATTTTTATAGGAATAGGGACATTATATTTGGATATCAGTTTTTACAGGATATGATAGTTCAAAAAGGGAAAAGACTGCAGCCAAGAAGGAATTGAAGAAGAATAACAAAATAGAAATGGATTTCATCTGGGAAGGATTACCTAATCCGGTAAGAGAAAAGGTTGGTAAATTCTCATCAGCCAAAGAACTTTGGGATAAATTACATGACATATATCTTCACCCATTGCAGATTCATAAAATGCCAAAGAAGGTGCAAATACAGATCAAGGCGAATTATGTTCACCATGTCAAACAGATTCAGAAGATGAAGAGCACATACTCACTAGAGAATTGATTAGTGCTTTAGATAAACTAAGAGAAAAAAACAAGTCACTCAAGAAATAATTGATGAAACAAAAGGAAAGTGTTCACATTTTTTAAGAAGCTGAACAGGTCATCGAGAACTTAAGAACTCAGCTAGAAAAGCCAAAAAGATCAAAGAAAATATTGAATATCAAAAGCAATATTTGGAAGCCAACATAGAAGCACAGAAGGAAGAAGCATAAATGAGAGATAAGATATTGACAAATCATCTTAAGGAAATAACTAACGATCTAAACCATCTTAAGGGAAAGTTTGGTCAAGAAGAGAAAGGACTTGAAGAAGAAATAATCACATTAAAAATTCAACTTGAAGAAGCGAAAAGAATAGAAGAAGTCATGAAGTCTCAGATAATGAAGAAAAAAGAAGAGGTTGAGAAGCTTGAAGAAGAAGTTGTCACATTGAGAAGTAAAATCGTCAAGCTCAACAAGAACGTTGAAGAGACAGAAATATCCACATCATTTATAGAGAATGAAGAGAAGCACTCTAGGTTGCTAGAAAAGAAGAATGAAGAAACTAGAAAGAGTTATGCAGAAGTACTCAAAGGAAGGAATCATGGTCAAGAAGAATCTAACAAAACTATTGAAGATACATCTTCAAGAAGACCATCCATGTTTAATCCACAAAGAAACTTCAATCATGATCATGATCAGTCAAGGAAGAAATTTAGAAGGACTACGCCAAAAAGAATATCATTCACTCCTAGGTATGCAAATTTATTTTATGGTCATTTTTTTATTGTACTAACTTTGGACATAAGGTTGTAGATTGCAGGGATTATAAAAGAAATGCTCAAGAAATAAATGCCTATGTGGCCCCAAGTAACATTAAATGTTACAAATGTCATAACTATGGACACATAGCTAGTGATTGTAGAAGCATGATCGATACTTCCATGGAGGAGAACACTAATATCAGATGTAAGAAAGTGTGGATAAGAAAAAACAAAGAACATGTGAACAAAGACCAGGTCCCAGAGATTGCAAGATTGGCAATAAAATGAGATGAAGAAAATTCTACAGAGAAAAAGAAAGATGTTAGATACAGAAAGGTTTGGAAAATAACTGAAAGAAAAGAAGGACAGGTAAATGAGGAACAGGTTCAAGAGATTATAGTTTCAGGCATTATAGTGAACTATGAATCCATTGACAGAAAGAAAGAAGTCAGAGCTCAGAGATATGGTGAATCTACCAATGAATATGATGATGAATCTACCAATGAATATGATGATGAATACACATCAGAGCAGGAATTTTTCTGATCCATATGTCTTAGAGATTCCCAGGTAATATGAATATTAGATAGGGGGAGTCTATGTGATAGTTGTGACATACCATAGAAACATCCTTCGAGCATCTTGTAGAGTTTGAGAAGACAGAGCCAGAGCAGTCAGTTAGTAGAAGTATAGTTTGATAGATTAATCAAGACTTCATGATAGTATAGTGATAAATGGGTTAACATTATGGACAATTGCGCAAGTAGAGTCTTGGAAAATATCGACAAAGATGGATTCATAAGAATACTTAGCAGGTTTGGACAAATATATGATAGTGGACGAGAGCATGGATTCATAGATTGGTTCTGAGAGTGGTTCTGAGACAAAGGAACATTATCATAATGGATGATAATTACACATGAAATGACTCCAACAATGCTAATGGATTCCAAATTGATAGATATGTTTTGGACACATGCAGTGCATACAGCAGTTCCAATTCAAAACATAGTAATGCTCAGAAACAACAATGACAAAACTCCCTACGAACTATGGAAAGGAAGTGCAAACAACAACCTCTACATCAAGAATGAATTTGAAATGTCATTACTTGGATAACTATCCTTCTTTTTGGGTCTTCAGATATGTCAAAGAAACCAAGGAATTTGTATTTCTCAAACTAAATATATCAAAGAAATGCTAAAGAGGTTCGGAATGGAAGATTGAAAACTAGTTACCACTCCTATGCAAACCAGTTGGAAGTTGAGCAAAGATAATGATTCAAAGTCTACAGACCATACGAAATACAGGTCAATGATTGGTATCTTACTATATGTGACAACATACAGACCAGATGTAATGGAGGTAGTTGGAAAGGTGGCACGATTTCAAGCAACACCAAAGGAATCACATGTATTAGCAGTGAAAAGGATTTTCATATATCTCAAAGGAAAAGAAGAGTTTGGATTATGGTATCCAAACGGAAAGGATCTATCACTTATTGCCTACATAGATGCAGATTGGGAAGGTTGCATTGATGATCGACGAATCACCAGTGGAGAAACGTTCTACTTGGGTGAGTGTTTACTAGCATGGTTAAGCAAGAAACAATCATCAATATCCTTATCTACATCCAAGGCAGAGTATATTGTAGCAACAACATGTTGTACACAGGTTCTCTGGATGAAACAAACTCTGACAGTTATACAGGTTGAGTATGATGATCTCATTCCAATCTATTGTGATAATACAAGCGACATCAGTATCTCAAAGAACCCAGTGATGCACTCCAAAATGAAGCAAATTCTAATCAAGTATCACTTTCTACAGGAACAGGTTGTAGAGAAGAACATCAGAGTTGGATATGTGGGAACAAAAGAACAAGTGGCAGCCATCTTTACAAAACCACTTCCATGGGAAGACTTTGAGTATCTTCGCCAGAGACTCAGAGTAATTTCTACTCCAAAATGAATGATTTTGAATGCTTATCTTATATGTCTTAGATTTACATCAGGAAGAACCATAAAGAGGATAGTTCAGGTTGGGAGATTAGTTTCAGGAAGATTTCAGTTAGGGGGAGTATCCCCAAGGACAGTTCAGTTAATGGGAGCAGCCCCAGATGGAAAGATACATTTTCCATTGCCGACAAATGGGGAGATATTTATCTGATGTAGGATAGAAATTCTTAAAGAGAGAGCATAGAGACATGTAGACAAAGGAAGTAGCCCCAAGGAAAGTTTAGTCAAGGGGAGCAACCCCAAAGGGAGATATCATTTTCCATTGATGTCAAAGGGGGAGAGATAGAAACATTGATGAGGAGTATAAGCATGAATGTTATCATGACTAATTGTTGCCATCAATGTTGGTGTTGCCATCAATGCCAAAGGGGGATATTATCAGACAGTTGTCTTAGGTTGATGGACAATTGGTATGGATTGTTGGTTTTCATTGATTTCAACCATTGGAGAGTGATATTGTATATTTATGTCAACCCTTAGTGATTGATGTCAACCTTTGGAGAAAGTCTGGTAGCGAATTTCAGTAGCACAAAGGTTTGGGTAATAGACCCAAGTTTTTTTTATGTATAAGAGTATGATTTTTAATATATTTGAAGGTAATACTATTCTATATGGATAGTACATGTCATTCCATTTCCAGTGGTATGTGGAACATCACATAAATCCTCACGGTTAGAGATTTATGGTCATGCGAAGTTGGAGAACCGAGGTTTGCATAATGGACCCAAGTTTGTTTGATGGATAATGGTACATGTTTTGATATATTTGCAGGAAAGAATATTCTAGATGGATAGTACACATCATTCCATTTACATTGGTATGTGGAACGTCACATAACTCCTCATGGTTAGAGATTTATGGCCATGTGAAGTTGGAGAACCCTCATGAATCATCAAGAAGCCCCAAAAAGTCAAAGTAGTCAAAGTGTTTGCAAAGAAGAAATTATTTAAATAATAAAGTGAAGTGATGAGTGTACTATAAATAAAAGTGGATACAAAAGAAATGATTTAAATAATAAAGTTAATGGAGAAATTACTAATTGGACAAGTGGTTAGAAGTGGGTTAACCCTAAAATAAGGAAAGTGGGTTAAGATGGTTAAAAGGTAACACCTTGAGGAAGCTACATGAAAGTATAAATAATAGGCAAGGCTCTCTCATTTTAATTACACTTAAGCATAATGAATTCTACATGTGACTGAGGTAACCAAAGGATATCTAAGTCGAATTTTAGAGGGAAGGTTAAGTAAAGAAGGCCGAAATTCAAGGGAGGATAAATTATTTTGATAATTCTTTCTAAGGTATGCTATTTACAGGTCATCTCACCATTTTCACAATGATTTTTTTTTCTATAATGATTCAGACCGTTAAATTGGGAGGAAATTGAGAAAACATATCCAAGTAGTTGTGGTACCAATTTCAGCTTGTGGGTCATTGTATTTTTGGAGTTACACTCCGTGGAATATAGGGTTTGTGGCTAGCCCTAAAACTAGTCTAAAACAAGTGTTTCGGGTAAAAACGTCATAAATTATTCATAAAATATCCAGATTCAGTAAGATCAAATTTTTTGGTTAGATTACATTATGTAGTATGCTATGTACAATTTTTAGATCCATATAAAAAATATTCCATGCGGGGAACGCTCTACAAGTTCGCTCTCTAGAATAAGCCAGAATTCAACAAGGTATGTCATTTTTGCTATAACTCCTTTTCTGAGAGGTTCCAAGTAGTGACACCTAGAGGAATTGCATAAAACACATTGAAGAAAATTGTGTACTATTTTCAAATATTTATTCATTACATGTATATAGTTATGATTATTTCAAGTTAGGGTTGTTGACTAATCCAAAACTAGTCATGTGAGACTAAAGTAAAGTTTGATGAAAATGCTAGTCTCTTATTGTTAAAGTTAAGGAAGGTTTGAAGGTATGTGATCATATACACCAAGTCTATTATAGAGTTACAAATCATATTTGGATGATGAAATTGATGAGGGATTTTGGTTGAGGTACTTGTTGGGTACATGGTTGAGACAGGTTGTTGATGAGTTGGCACTTACATGAGGTGTATAGTTGATGATGTGGGTACATATTGATGAGTCATAGTTGATGAGTAGTTGATACATGATTGGCACATACTTGGTACATGGTTGGAGGCACTTGTTAGTAGTATTGTTGACACATGGTTGATGGATGATGTAACATACTTGTATTGGTATGTTATTAGAAGCACCTATTGATCTTGGTGATGATTATGAGTTGTTTTGTTATGCTTGTTTGATTTACATCTTTGATAGTTTTCTTGGTGTTTGATCTTGGTGAGTATATCTAATTTGGTTGATAAGATCGATGAGACAGGTTATTGTGATAGGTTGTTTGGACAGGTTGTTGTGACAGGTTATTCATACAAGTTTGGTGCATGGTTGA
This sequence comes from Picea sitchensis, assembly GCA_010110895.2. NCBI lineage: Eukaryota > Viridiplantae > Streptophyta > Pinopsida > Pinales > Pinaceae > Picea > Picea sitchensis. The sequence continues at coordinate 66,915 of SNQJ01S0021176.1, read as the reverse complement.
TGCACTTGTTCATGGTACAGGTTGAGGTATAGGTTGATGCATGGTTGATGCATTTTTTTATGGTACATGTTGATTATAGGTTGTTTGGAATAGTTTGGTGCATGGTTGATGCACTTGTTTATGGTACAAGTTGATTACAGGTTGTTTTTTACAGGTTGGTGCATGGTTGATGCACTTGTTTACGGTACAAGTTGATTATAGGTTGAGGTGCATGTTGATTCATGGTTCAGGTTATTGGTACAGGTTGATTGACATAGTTTTACAACAATATATCTCACAATTATAGTGTGATAGTGGTTATGTAATTCTACTTATACATCAGGGAAGTTGGATGGGGCAAGCATAGGTAGTTGTAGCCACCTTTCGATTGTAGCCGGAGAACATAGGGGGTGGTAGCCTCCTTCTGGTCCTACCAAGAGAATTGGGGAGTTGGATCCTCCCTTAGGTTGTAGCCTGAGAAACTAGGGGGTTGGAGCCTCCTTCCAGTTGCATCTAGAAAACAAAGGAAGTTGGTGCTTCCAATGAATGTAATTCTTAAAGACATATAAGAAAAATCATTATGTGGTTTTCTCCTTCTTTGGGTTTCCACATAAAACACTGGTGTACTGTGTATGTGTTTGATTGCTCATTTGTTCATTGTTTATTTACTCTGCAACTATTGAATGGTAATGATACATTGATATAACACTTTCATTTTATGGTGAAAATGGATTAAATTCCTCTATTACTGATTCACCCCCGCTCTCAGTAATCCACCACATTTTTGCTATAAATTGTTTTCTAGAATGATCAAGATAGTGAAACTTGGAGGTTGTTGAGAAGACATTTCAATATACCTATGGTATGCATTTCAACTTTTGGGTCGTTTTAATTTTGGAGATACATTCTATGGAAGACGCCACAGTGATGGAAGAAACACTCAAAAATCAGTTGGAAGAAAAGCAATGTTTGGAAGCCGAAATAGTATAACTAAGAAAGGAAGCAGAGAAGAGAGGAGAAATTTTGACAAGTCATGTTAAGGAAATATCTGAGGACTTAAACAAGATTGAAGAAAAATTTAGTCAACCAAAAGAAGACTTGAAAAATAAATCATCTCCTTGAAAACCCAACTTGAAGAAGCAAAGAGAATGGAAGAAGTAATGAATATCCAGATAATGAAGAAAGAATAATATTGTGAGAAGTTTGAAGAAGAAGTTGTCACATTAAGGGTTGAATTTGAAAATATCAAAAAGAACTTGAAGAGTTCTCAAGTACTAGAAGATATTCTCAACTTTCAATGGTCACCATTCAATAAACAAGGTCTTGGATACATTGGTGAGGCCTCATGAAAAGAAGATTCAAATGCCAATCCTAGCAAGAGCATTGAATAAAGAGGAAGCTCCACACCGCCAGTAAATAAATTTTAAGAGAATTGTTCCAGGTTGCCAAAAAAAAATAATGAAGAGAAACCTAACAATTATGAAAACATTCTTAGAGGAAGGGATCATGGTTAGAAAGAATCAAAGAGGAATGAATGTATAAGAGGTGTATCTCCAAGAATACCTTCTACCCCCAAGCATCAAAGAAGCTTCAATAATTGTGAAGGAAACAATAGAAGAGAAGATTGTGATCAGTCAAGGCATGAAATCAGAAATACTACATCACAAAGAGGATTGTTGGCTCTCAGGTATCAAAGTTTCTTTCCTAGTTATTGTTTTACTTGTAATAACTTTGGACATAAAGGTGTAGATTGCAAAGCGTATGGAAGAAATTTTCAAGCAAGAGATGTTTATGTGCCCCCCTACAATATTGAATGTTACAAATTCCACAATTATGGACACATAGCTCAAGAATACATAAGAATGATGAAGACTTCGATGAAGGATAACATTGATATTAGGTACAAGAAGGTTTGGAGAAGAAACGAAAAACAAAAAGAGAGGGTGAATGAAGAACTCCTAGATATCATACTCACAGGATTTACAGAATTTTGAAATCATGATGAATACACGGGAAAAGAGAAATATGTCAGAATTCAGAATGATGATCCTGCAACAGAGTAGGATTATCCATTGTTATAGGAAATCTGGATTTGAGAATCCCAATAATGTGAATGTTGAAGAGGGGGAGTCTAAGAAGTAACTATTACAAATTGGAGAACTATCTTTCAGGCAGTATGAAGTATTTGTTTGCGGATTTTGGGAAGGAAGATTCATAATGGTTTGATAGCAGAAGTGTGGAATGTCTCATGATAGATTGGTTGATTACTTCAAGGATCAATTTTTATAACACTTCCCCATGCAAGTATGAAGAAGTCAGCTGAAAATTATGAGGAATATCATTGACACACTTTTTAGGTAGAGATTCATGATTGTATAGATAATTCCAAGCATGCATTCAAGAAGGGATATATTCATTACAAATCTAAGAATGTGTACTTGTTGCAGACTTGTAGAGTTTGATTTGAACATGGAGAAAACTAGTGGACATATTTGATTCAACTTGTGAAGAAGGAATATGTGGTGATCAATTGCAACTATTTTTAGAATAAAGTGACAGATGAGTCAAAATTGTGTGCATTTGAGTAGAAAATTCATGGGTAGTTTCGTGACATATGGACAGAGATGAAGTCTTGAGATATTTGGAAGGTATAGAATAAAATACTTGACAAGAACCATAGAAGATACATGACAGTGGATGAGATAATGAACTCAAGAGGAATTGAAGAATGACTCATTGGCATTGTCATCTAGAGGAATGTTCAGTAAAACATATGACTCATAAACGAAGCATATTAAAACATGTGGACCCAACTAGTCACATGAAGGCAAGTCGTGAGAGGCATAACAAGATAGGGGGAGAGAAACTGTTAGGAAGAGTTATACTTTCAAGGGAATATTGTTGAATGATTATGTCATTGATGTCAACTCAGTGAAGACATGACACACCATGAAGAATTGAAATCAAGTAATGAAGGAAACTTAACATGAACACTTTTAATATACGTCAGTGGATTACAACAAAAAGAAGTATGAATGGACAAGAAACCCCAAAAGAGAGGAAAGGAAGCATATAAAATAAGACCCACATTGATCTACATGACATATTTCAAAGAATAAAAGGGGAGAGAGATTTTCAAAAGAAGGTATATTGTCAAGGAGAGTTACCCTTTTCCATTGATGACAAAAGGGGAGAGAAAGAACAAAAGTGGGAGAGAAAGATCAGAAGCATGAAGACAGTGGGAGAAATGGTCAGAGAGGGAGTATGAGTGTTTCCATCAATACCAAAGGGGGATATTGTTGGAAAATTGGTTGTCATTGATTTCAACCCTAGTCAACCCTAGAATAAGCCTCAAAGAAATTCTTGAAGCCTCTAGAAGTGATGGGTGTATTTGAATAAGTCTCCAAAGTGGTCCCCTTATGCTCTATATTTAAGCATGGCCCTCATGGGAAGACACTTTAAAGAATTCTACAAGAATCCCTAGAAATTTGGTTAAGTGGTTAAGTGGTTAAGAATCCCCAGAGGTGTGGTCATGAAGCATGAAGTTGATTGAAGAAAAATATTACAAAGGACATTGCAAATGCATGAAAAACATCCATTGATTGATAGTCCTCGTCAATCCATCACCAAGGGTAGGTCGAATTCCACGTGGTTCCTCATGGTTAAGGATTTATGTCATCTTAAATATGAATACCCAAAGCATGGTCAAGAAGCCCTAGATATACGGTCAAGAAGTTATAAGTTGGCCCTAAATTCAAGTACAAGAGAAAACGTTGTTGCAAACAAGAAGTTACAAGTCAGCTCAAGGTGAAGTAAAGAAGGTACTTGGAATGGTATAAATACACATCAAGAACCTCTCATTTTTATCATTCAATATTTTGATCTCTTAGCACAATATTGGTAGTGAATTTCAGAGGGAAGATGAAGTGAAGAAGGGATAAATTCCAAGGGAAGATGAAGTCTTGTGATGATGTGTTCTAAGGTATGGTTTTTAAAGGTCATCTTACCATTTTCTCTATAATGTTTTTTATAGAATGATTCAGATAATGAAACTTGGAGGCTATTAAGAAGACATATCAAGGTACCAGTGGTACGAATTGTATCTTCTATTTCATTTTAATTTTGGAGATACACTCTATGGAAGATAGGGTTTTTTACTAGTCCTATAACCAGTCTCAAATAGGTGTTTTGTGTAAAAAAGTCATAACTTCGTCATATATGATTGAAATTATATGAGAGAAATTGCATTGGAAATAATACAGGTTTTATTATCTTTTCTATAAGTTTCAGAATAATATATCAAATATTGAGCGTGTGGCATGATATACAAGTTCTCTCTCCAAAATATGACATAATTCAAGAAGGTCTGCCATATTCACTACATCTCATTTTCAATGATGAGTCAAGGAGAAAAACTTGGAGGATTTTCAAAGAATATATCAAATAATATTGGGTACAAGTTTCATACCTTGATTCATTACAAGTATGGATTTATACGGTTAGAAGTTAAGGTTTGTGACTAATACATGAACTAGTCCCAAACATGTGTTTGAGAGAAATTTAAGAAGTGATGTTGGGGTTTATATGTGGACCCATTTGGACCTAAGATCTTTATGTAGACCTAGTTTCTAAGTGGACCCATATTGATGATGTTTATATATTAGTTATGGTGTATCCATATTTGATTATGATGATATATCAGTTGTGTTGTATCTAGTTTCTTATGATGATGTACCAATTATAGTGTATCTAGTTTTGATGATGTTGATATATAATTTGTGGTGGATATGGTTTTAATAATGATGATGTATCAGTATCAGTGATAATAATAGTGATAGGTTGATTCTCTCATTTGTATTTAAGGGTGGCAGGGAGGTAAGAGGCAGGAGATCAAAGTCTCCTTCAAGTTGGTGCCTGAGAAACAAGGGTGGTTGGGTGGTGCATAGGAAGATTGGTGTATTCAGATAACATGTTGGTTCTTGCAGGGGAGATGAAACTTCCTTTGAGTTCGTGAAAATAAAACTAGGGGGTTGGAGCCTCCTTCCAGTTGGATTTTGGGAATATAGGGAGTTGGATTTTCCTTTAGGTTGGAGCTTGTAAACTAGGGGGTTGGAGCCTCCTTCTAGTTGGAGCTAGAGAATTTAGGGAGTCGTTGCTTCCTTCAAGTTGGATCCTGTAAAATAGGAGGTTCTAGCCTCCTTCCAATTGGAGCTGGAGAATTTAGGGATTTGTAGCTTCCTTTAGGTTAGATCCTATAAAACGGGGGTTGGTTTCTCCTTCCAAATGGTGCTAGAGAATTTTGGAAGTTGGTGCTTCTGGGGGATGTAATATTCAAGATATATATTAAAAAGCATTCTGTGGTTTTCTCCCATTTAGGTTTCCATGTAAAATTATTTTGTATTGTGTATCTGTGGTTATATGTTGATGATATCTTGAATGCATTTATAAGTGATACATTGTTGATAAGTTAATGTTTACATTGTGATTAAAAATGGTAAAAAGTGATATATATATATATATATGGAAAATTAGGTGTAGGTTTGAGCTTTTTTTCATAGAAATAATTATTTTATATTTATCTAAAAAGTGAGTGTGACTTAACCTATAAGCAATTTCAAAAAGAATCTTGGGACACAGTCTTTCTCCTTCAGGCTTGAGTAAAATATTTTTATTTCCTTAAGTAATTAATCTTTTTACCTTATTGAATATAATAGATTTGGATGAATTAATTACATAGTAGTTGGGAAAAAAATATACACCTAAAGAGGTTGGTTAGGACATCCATTCCCCTTTAGGATTGAGTCAAATATTTGAAGGCATGTCAACACTATTTTTCGGGTTTCTAGTTGGCTACCTAAGTTCAATCCCTAGGATTTCCCTGGAACATAATATTTATTTCACGAGTAGGAATGCCTACTACTTCTTCCACTATGGTATCAACTTCACCTTTACCAATGGTTTCTCACATTATATAGCTCTTTGGATTATCTACTAGATTCTTAAAAAGCTCATTTCAATTTTCGATCAACGAGTTTTATCTTTTCTTGACACCTTTCCTCCATTAAGCCATTAATCTATTGGATTATTCATAGGAGGGGATATTTTTTGGAGGGTTTAGAGGGACTTCATTTTCTATTTTTGGAGTGGTTACCTCTTGATGGAGGTCCATACTAGCATTTTCTACCACATTTTCATTTTCCATATGTTGATGACTTGCATTAGCACCATTCCACTAAGTAGACTTTCAGATGTAATTCCTTTTGGAAAGGGACACATATTGATTTGATTTCTCTAGATTATGACATATTCTGGTTTTTTTTTAAACTGAAACTAGGAGATTTTTAATTATAAAAATTAGTTTCCAGGATAACAACAATAATACATATACTTCGTGTCCAGATATTTTAAACAAAAAAGATATAGCTCCTTGCTTTCTAGATACAAAATTTACAAAGTCTTTGGGTGAAAATTCACAATTCTTATTGTAGCTATAAATTTTATAAAAGACTCTGATTATAATAACAAATTTAAAAAACATAATACTTAATGGAGCACATGATAATGGATAGCCTCATCTAGGAAAAAATTTGATTGTATCGAGTCTTTCTTTCCAATCTCCATATATTCAACTAGTTGGTGCATAGTTTCTTCTTCCTGTAACTCCCCATAGCCTAAGATAACTAACATTCTTTAGTTTTAATCCAGTGGCAGGGCTCCCTTACTCAAATTCAAAACCATATTTCTTAGCATGCTACATTCTTCTTCTAAAGTGGTTATCGATTGTTCTGTTGCACTTATGTTCCCATAATTAAGGAAAATTGAGATAGAACTTGATGCTCATTATCATTTACCTTTACAATGACTGAGAACATGGATGACCCGTTACACTGAATTTTCTCCTCATGATTCTGCAACACCCTTCTTACTTCTTGCAACTCCCTATAATCCATTAAAACAAAACACAGATTAAACCCACTAATAAACAAATAATTGAGATACCAGACAAATACAAAGAGAAAAGTGAATATTGTAATCAATACAAATGTCATTTATACCTACAAAATATCCTTTAGGGATTCCCAAGTTATACTGAGAGATTTTTGGATCTTGGAAAACCTAGACCCCACAAAAGGGAGAACGACACACAGTCATTATCCACACAACCTAGTAAAAGAAGAACTAAAAATAAAAAAATAGTCCACTCTTGAATGATGAATCCCAAATATAGACTGGGGAAAATCCTTTATAGAGGATAAACATAGAGACAAGTGTCCACTAGAGAGGCCTCTTGAGCTAAAAAATACCAGACCTAATAGGCTCAAAATCAGAAGCTAATTGTTAGGTATTTCTACTAGCGAGTAACCAAATATTTGGAGCCAAGATCTATATGCCTTTCTCTGTTCATTTTCATTACCCCACCATGATAATGATAAACATAATCCATTGCTTCAAATTTGTAAATCACCATGAAGTTGAACATGTGAAGGGGTACACCAGTCTAGTTGAATTACTTATCTTGCATTGAAAGTGAAGCTTGTATGTACATGACATAATGAAATTTAATACAATAAATATCTATGTTAGATTCATTGTGGATTGATTAAGTTATGGGTCGATGTTCTATAGTACCATTAATACTAATTACCCCATCATTTATCATAGTAGCCTCATTGGCATACATTTCTTCTTGTTATTTATTCTCCCTAAGTAGCTAGTGGAATGAAATATTTTGAAAATTTTCAACCTCCTTATAATCCCAAGAAATAATAGATGCAAGGGAATAATCAGTTGGAAGGGATTTCAAGACCATATGGTTGATTATAACACTTGAGTGTCCTATTACAATTAACATTTGAATTTGGAGGTCAGTTGTTAATTGTAATCCTTGCAGCAAGGCATATGATTCAACTTGGTTATTAGAAGATTTCCCTAGTCCCCATCCAAATGTTTCTATAGTTTTTCCTTTATGATCAGTAACGATACTCCCCCCAACCTGCCACCCATATATATTAGGCACATGTTTATGATTGAGACAAGAGGTGATTGGATGTCCTATCTTAAAAAAATATCTACAATGAAAGTTAATAAGTTCATAGTTTATTTTTTGTTTCCATACATATTCAACAACATCCAACCAAATCCGTGTTTGGGTTTTATTTTATAAATCCACTTGGACATAGATCCTCACAAAGGTCATCTATTGTCTCTTCTCGTTTCAGGGCCATAGTAGTGAAATTTTTCTATACCACTTGCAATCTCAATCAACATATCTACAGGATAGAATTGAAGGGGAAGGTTGGAGATTTTTATTGGCATTGTGGTCAAGGATAAAAAATCCTCTAAGTGATCAAAGGTTAGAAACCAAGGTTTCATGTAGAGATTGACATAACTCAAAAAAATGTGGGTAGGAATGGAGAATTGTTTCCCTGCCAACAATTGAGATAAACTTAACAAATAAAGAAACCTCAAGTACACACAAACACAATTATATTTCCTTAGTTAGCATGGGCCTCCATATCTATGAACCAAGCTATTAAATTTTTCTAATATATGGCATATACTATTAAATCAACACATTTTCCTATGGTTCTAGTAAAAATCATTAATATGAATAGAGGCATTTTCAATGGTGATGCCACTATGACAATTTAATAGGAATAGAGGAGGCATTTTCAATGGTGATGCCACTAGGAGGGTGTTGGGAAAAGTTGATCGGATCTACAAATGAGAGAGCTCCCCTTAAGGAATTTTTTCTAGTTTTATCATCTCACCTAAGAGGAGACAAGGGTTGTGAGAGCTAGAGGATGGAATGACCTAGTATGCAATATAGATCTACAAAACATTGCTAGGATATTTGACCCTTTGAGAACTCAATTCCGTTCCAAAGAAAAATTTTGAACCTTGCAACAATCACAATGAAAGAGTTGAGTGACAATGACTAGGGGAGAAACCATAACCATGGAGGTTGATCAAGGAGTGCCCATCAATTTCTAGAAATTGCAGGTCCTTGTACTCTAGGTGAAACATACTACTATAAATTGTCAAAGAATAAAAAAACCAAAACATTTACTTGGTTATACCATATGGTTGATGCCTAACATAAGAACATGGAACAAAATAAAATATGAACCTTTTATACATTTAACACCATGAATAATATCAATGGATACAACTCAAACAATAATGGGATAATTTTGCATTAGATAAGAGATTATCATAATTCTCTTAGGTGGGAATCTATTCATCATTAATTGATTCAAGTTGTAACATAATTACTGTTAATAATCATTCTTCTACTCAGTTTTTTTTATATAATATCATAAACATTGAATCAAATTTTAATATCATTTCTATATTTGTTAATGAATGGAGTAACAATAACTATTTTTAAAAGTATTAAATATATGTGTGTGTTTTTCATTTTATTTTTTTTTATGTAAAAGTATGTAAAGCTTACAATTTAAATAAAAAAAATTAAATAATTTTAGTTAAATTAACTTTATATTATTTTATGAATCAACTTTCTCAAAGTCTTCATTCACGTTTTATAAATTTTACATGTGTTCTCATTAATTAAATGTGAACTATAAATTTATCTTACTAATATTACGAACATGGGTTGCTTATAAATTTTATGTTCGTGTAACATCCTCTGATTTAATATATATATATATATATATATATATTACGTAAAACTAAATTATAAACATGCAAATAAATTATGACTTTACATATAACAATCGATGTTAGAAACCATTTACATCAACAATATAACAGCTAACAATAAAATATAACAGCTAACAATAACAACAATAACAGTTTGATGGAGGATCAATGTACCTAGAAATTTTGTTTCAGTAATGGCGAATTGAGTTTTTGAAAGCATGGATCGTAGCTTTAAATTATTAGGTTAATATACTCACTTCCAGTGCTTATATTATAATGGTTGCGACTCTAGATTAAGATTACTAGAAAATGATTCTAACTAAAACATTCTATTAAAAGCAAATTTTATATCTATATGTATTTTTACGAGGAATTGAATCTGATAAATACCTAATACTAGTTGATTTCCACTCTGTTATTCAGAAAAATGAACATATACATATCGAAATAGAAATTGTTATTCAATAGCTGAGACAATACTTCCATTCATGTTCAATATACAACTTAACACAATGAAGCATAAGACAAGTTAATTACGCCAGGCATATACCTATTAGAGATGGGCACAATTAATGATCTTTTAATCTTAAATTCTAATCTAATGGTTATGGATTGAAGATGCTGGTATATTCTTAGTGATCCTCCAAAATCAATGGATCAGATTTATTGTTGATAACTTCTTTGCATTTATAAATGCATCCGTTACCGTGTTTACTTTTTAACATTTACCTAATCATATTAAGAAATTACTGTAACATCATATGATTGCCACGTACTTTTAAAATTCTTTAGAGTTTAATTATCTGGCTCAGTTAAAATTTCATTATCTGGCTGGATTTTATTTTAAAATGAAAATTTTTTTATGGTAACTCTTTCACCAACCGCGAGTTAGCCGCTGTGCTAGTATTTTTCACACAAATTTTTATACTGCCAGCAAAATCGCCCTCGGAATTTAGAACACCCTGATCGAATTTTCAATAGGATTTCTAGTAAAACGGAGATTGCCATGTAGAGATATTTCTCAACAGAGCTAACAGATTTTTTTTAGACCACAATGCATAGATTTTCCCATGGGGAAGATCAAATGTTTTGAGGAAATCTGTGCTCTTGCTACTTTCATATTTTATAATTGTCGTTCATAAGAGTTTTAAGGATTATAAAATTATCAATTATATGCTTCATCGCTAATATCAACAACTGCAGTTGCATAGGCAATGAAATAAAAATTGAAGCAAACAATATATTAAAAATAATCGGTGCTCAAATTAACTATTCTTCAAAATAAAATACCGTGGCCAAAGAGCATAAAAATTTGGAGTAGATACTTGAGCCTAGCCTTGCTCAACGTCCTTTCTTGCTTGCTAATTCAAGGATTTTACTAGTATCTCCAAGTTAACGTTAGGATTATTCTTCTTCCCCTTTAGTCCCCCGAGCGAGAAAGGGGCTACACCCAAAAAACCAGATCTCAATAGCACAAGATTTCCACCTCTTGCACAAGCTTGAGCTCAACTCACACAAGTAAACTTAGTCAATAAAAATTTCATCATCATTTCATTCATCTAACAATAGAGATATTTCTCTCTTCCTCACAATTTTTTTTATAGGAAAATTTACCTTACACATGTCATCTCATGCACAATTAGTTAATTTTTAATAATTAAATTAAAGATTATTCACCCACAACACATGTCACACTCTCCCCAAGTTGAACATGTTAAATCCCTTTTAATTTAATTAATTAAGCATTTTCCCTCACGCCCACAATCAGTTCCTATTTTTCTTTTAATTGTCTCTTAGTTTCTTTTAATTGTCTCTTAGTTCCTCAATCCCTCTTTTATTGTTTCCACTAACTAAATTTTAGTTTCAGTTTGATTAGGATTCTTTTCTTAGTTAGTATTTTAGTGGTTTATTGACATAGGATACTAACTCTATGTTAACAACCCACTCTCTCATGAAATAATATATTTTTAATTAAAAATGTATTTTTATTAATAACATGCACGCATGTGCACATATCTAAATTTTATTTCTATTCTTCTTTTACTAGGTTCATTTAGCCATATTCCTTTTAATCCCTTCAATGTTTTATTTAATCAAACATTTAGACTTAGACTCTTTGTTAGTTTTCTAGTTTATAACTTAATAATAAATTGCATGCTCTTTTCTAACAAAGTCTAAGCATTTATTTTATTTTTGAAGTCTTCTAGATTTTTATTGACTCATAATTTTGTTTATGTGGTGTTCCCTTCAAGACACACTTCTATGCTCCAAGGGTTCAACTCGTCATTGACTAGTTTGGAAGTTGTTCGACACTTGGAGTCAATACTCCACTTGTCTACCTTGTGTGAGACTAAGGGCTTGCTAAGGAATAAGCTATTTGTCTTATTGCACGCCCCTCAGTAATCCTCATGAGTGATTGTCTCAATCTTCTCTCAAGACATTGTGAACCTCTCGGAACAAGGTAATCATTAACCTTCCGTTTAGGTCACGAAGGGAGTGATAATATGCTATGACATGGATGTTGTCACACCTCACCCTCATCCATCTGGTATCTATGTATGACCCATTTACTCCATATGTGAGTCGGTTTAGCAAGCGTCACCATGTTTGCATCCACTAACAAAGATAATTTCAATAATTCATATACATGAAATCCATACTAAAATCATCATAAATAATATATGCATATATAAATCAAGTACTCAAACCAAAATAAAAGTTCACTCCCTGACTCAATCCGAAGTCCAAGGAAGTCTGTTGATGCCATCAACATCCTCGACCTGTCATGTTTGCTGCACACTCAGGAAACCTCATCATAATACTAGTCAATGTTATTCATCAATATAACTAACATATCAATCTCAATACTCAATAATAATATAAGCATGTAAACCAAATTGATAATCATAAAGTACCAATGTTTAACCAGATCACTTTCATGCAAGTGTTCTCAAAGAATAAGTCAATGTATAAGATGTGATCAGTGGAACTGGATGTTATAGTTCGTGTTATTTTATGGCCAACTATTTTATAGTTTTGATTGTTATCTTACACAATTCACCATTTGTCCATCCATTTTATATAGTTTACAATTTGTTGTCACTAACTACAATTTCATGTTCATAATATTTTGCGGCCAACTCTTGTCAAAATTTGAACTCTAGGTAAATTACTTCCTTATGATCTCAAGAAAAAATTAATTGATGAATTTTAAACAGAAAAATCAAACCATAGAATAATTACACACTGGCTAGAAATTAACTGGAAATTAAACAATGGAAGCACATAGAAAATTTATTCCCTTCAAATATTAGTTTTTCATTAAAATTACTCCAAGCTTACAAGGGCTCCCTAAATGGGAAAATAGCCCATTGAGAAAAGAAATAAATTACAACAAAGAACCTGGTTGTTCTAGCCCTACTAAAGAAAATATTCTTCCCCGATCTGCTACTCGCAGTTGTACAACCTTCCTATTGTTGGAAAACCTATCCTTGGTTGTACAGACCTCAAAAAAATATGTACAAGCTCCACAAAAATGTTATGATTGCTAGGTTATTCTTCCACTTTCCGCACTGTGTATTCCTTCCTCTAGACTGAGCAAAAATCTTTATTTTCTCTCTCTGTGTATCAAACAGTTCGCAAGTCACTCACCTTCTCTATCTTATGTATTATCCTTTCGTTTTTCCTTCATTTTATAATATTGAGTTTTGACCAAATCTAACATAACCATTGATGACTAAGTCTCCAAACCCTAATCTCTCAATGAGATTAAGTCCAGATCAATGATCAAGATTCATCTAATTCACTAATGTAAATACTTTACATTTTGTTACATTAATCACCCAATTAATAAAATTCTCTTCACTTTAATAATTAACTTTAATTAAAGCTAACTGCAAAGGTCTGAAAGAACTTTTGGACAATTTTTGCATGTCTGACACTAGACCAATGTGGAAGTTCCCATATGATGCTAAAACATCAACTCTCTCATAGCCTTCACTTTCATCTTATGCAATTCACCATTTTTCTTTTCATTTTATATAGTTTAAAAATTGTTGTCACCAACTACATATCTCAACTACTTGTGTGCCAACTCTCTCACAACCTTCACTTTCATACTATTTTATGGGCTCATTTCCTCATAGCCTTCACTTTTATTTTAAATATTTTACTATTTGTTCTCAGCAACCAATATGAATAAAGTACTCATCTCTACACCTAGAATTATTGAATATCACTTTAAGTTATCTAAAGGGATAACTCTTTCATGGACTTGTTCTCTCCAACTAAGGAATTTGTGCAACTTTTGTCTTAGCCTTCCCTTTTATCTTGGGTGCATTAATATTTGTCAATGAATCCATGATAAAAAATGGAGAAAGAAGTATATGTTGGCTACCAACATAGATCCGTATTAACTCCATATCTATCATGTTCCTCAAGGTGAAAACCTCTTTTAGAACTCCATGTTGAGCACAACATGACATTGAAATGTTTTAACCATAAAAATGAAT
>SNQJ01S0021176.1:41231-52379 GCA_010110895.2 Picea sitchensis | reverse complement strand
TATTAAAAATATTTAACAATTCATAATAGTAAATGATATGATTTAAGGAATATTTTTTGTTTTAAAATTTTTTTGAAAAAGAAAAATAAAATCTTCGCTAGATATTCATGCATATAAAAAATCATATTGAAATAATTCAAAATTACATTCACTTGAAATAGAATTTGAAATTTAGTTGAAATGTAAAATAGATATTGAAGCAAAAAATTGAAGACAATTTAATTTCAGAAATGTGACATATGTAATTCAGAGGGGTAGGGTACGTATACCTTTGTAAATTTTAGTAGTAAAATTGCTACGTGGAGTGGGCCCCTTGTCCCACAAATAAGGAGGTCTCATATACCAATTTGATGTTTGGATTGGTTGTGACCTTAAAATTAGATTATTATTATTAATATATATATGGATATATAGTTACTCTACTTTGTTTTCTTATTATTCCTTTTATACATAACAATAATTATATATAGAATAAAAGTGGAGAACAACTATGCCCTACACTATCCATGTTTCTACAATCCATTCATCCTATCACATACTCAATAAGGAAAAAAGTATGTTCCGCATAGTACCCCTTATTCTATAGTCTCTTCACATCGCACTAGATATTCATGAAAGTTCCCCTAAAAATTTGAAGAAATGGGTTTTCAATGCATATATGAAATGTGAAACATCATTAGTGGCATATCATTTCAATACAATTCACATTTTTTCTCAAAAGGAATTCAAAGTATACAACTTTAATGTNGATATTCATGAAAGTTCCCCTAAAAATTTGAAGAAATGGGTTTTCAATGCATATATGAAATGTGAAACATCATTAGTGGCATATCATTTCAATACAATTCACATTTTTTCTCAAAAGGAATTCAAAGTATACAACTTTAATGTGGATATTTTTTATCTTATAGAAATTTCCAAAAACATCTTCAAAATGAAATATCTTAGTATTATGATTGTTTCATAGAGGAGACATAATTGTTACATATTTTATATATCATTCTTCATAAAATTTGTCTTTGAAATTTGTAAAATCTCTACAAGTCTTACATTCATAATTAATTGAAACTACCAAAGTACAAACTTGAGTTCAAAACTACAAATAATATAATCAAGTCTCCTAATATTGACCTTTAGAATTTTGAATTACACTTAGTTATTGTAGATGCTTCCATAGGGGGTGGTATTATGTTAAAGAAGAAAGGGAAAAGGGTAGGGTAGATGGATATTTTCCAAAGGGACATAAATTATATGTACATTAGTTATGCAATATTACTCTTGTAAGTATTGTATGCACCTGTGCACTTGAGAAGTGTAATTTCCATTCAATTTTTGAATAGAAATAATGATTTTTTTATTTAGGAAAAAAATTGACACTACAAGGAGAACACCTTCTTGTGGAGGTTTTTACGCAATATCCCCCAAAAATCTATCCCTTCTCTTATTATAACGGAGGTTTTTAGTTGAGGTGGGTGGTCATAGGTTTTTGTGGAGGTTTTTTTATCGGTGTGTCTTTAAGGTCGATAAGCATTGGTGCATACATAAAAAAATAAAGCACCAGTGTTTCAATGTTCAAAAGAACCATCATACTTTATAATAAAAATTGCATACACTAAATAAAGTGCACCGATGCCATTGAACATTATGCACCATTGCACCTCTCTATCGCCAGACACACCACAGTAGGGTAAATAAAATAAAAAATAATGCATCGATTTTCATTGTTACAGTGCATCTCATGCCTTCAAACTCTCAAGAAATCATTGGTTATCACCCTCCTTCCAAAGACGCCCTATTTTTGGCGCTCTACACCAACTTGGATAGCTCCATTAATAGATTCCATACATTTCCAAATTTTTGAAATTACCACAAATTTTATTTCCTCTCAAAGGTGAAACCATGCCTCCTTGGGACATAAGAGACCAAGTAAATTATTTATTACCTTCATATTTTCATTTTCATCCAATTAAAAATTGAATTTAATTTGAAATTTGACACTTTTTCAATTCTACGTGGTGTGTCTAAATGCTTCAGCTCACCCCGAAGTAGTGTGTATTGTGTTAAATTCACAGTAATCATCGCCCCTCGGTGTGTCTCATATATATTTATGCATTGGTGTCATTCAAGCAAGAGCACCACGATAAATTATAAAAACAAAGCGATGCATCCTTTGGAATGCCCCAAGATATATGACCCAAGGGGGGCATATATAGGGTTAAATGTAAATGATATGACCCCAAGAGGGGGAATATATGGGGTTAAATGTACTTGTGATGTGTAAATATATATGTAATAAGGTCAACCTAATAGTAAAGGGGCCTCATGTGCAAGTGTGAATAGGTATATATAAAGATGATGTATTCATTATTGTAGATGGGTGAATTTTGATGTATGAAGTTATTTGGTTATGTGGAGGAGGTTATCCTATTATTTAAGGAGTTATTGTGTAACTTATCTATCTTGTATTTTTGCTCCATGCTCACATTTTGTACATGGTGTGTACTTATGTTCTATTATGATAGTTTAAGCATATGGATCATTACAAAGGAGGATGAGGAGGGGAAGGATCAGGCATGGATGCAGGTTCAGACACATGTGGAGGGGAAGAAGGAGGAGGAGGAGTGCTTTGGGGGAAAATGCCCCTGGTCAAGGTCTAATGGCTAGGTAGAGTGATGACTCCTTAAAAGACATAAACTGATCTATTCTTACCCAATATCGCAAACCCTAATCATTACTTTTAAACAAGGTAAAGAGGAAAAATATGAAGAATACACCTTGTATCCTTCCATTTGTATTAGATCCCATTTGTTTGTTTCTTGCTCCTACGTTGCAGGTCTCCTCCCAAAGATGACATGAAACAACATAGAAAACAATATACAAGAGCATATATGCAATCATTATTAACATAAACATGTACTAATTCTCATGAAATAAGCTATAAATATTCAAAAATATTCACAAGAACATAGACACATGAATTGGGAAAGGAAAGATCTCTTTTATTGATAACATATAAGAAATATTAGAACTAGAATATTTAATGTAGACACCACTCTATGAACCTCGTTTGGGTTCCTACAATAAGACTCTCAGTGCATTAATCCTACAATCACTAGAAAATCCTCACAATCAACATGTAAAACTAAGGGGTTTGATGGATTTCATAAAGAGTATGAGGGAATGAGACTACTGAGGATGGATACTCAGAACTGGATGCATAAGCTCAAAGAGAAAGAAGGAGAAATTTGGGCAGAGTTTCTTTGCTTCTTCATTATATCTCCAAATGACCCCCCTAGGGCCCTTTTTGTATTGAAATTAGATGGTTATTCAATTGTGAGAAGGGCTCTAGGAGGTAAGAATGGTTATGAAACCAATCATAGCCCATAAACCCTGTGGGAGAGCGCATAATTTTTAATTTTTTGTAACTTTTGTGAGTGTACGTGGATTGTCTATGTATCAGGTATAATATGTACTTGGGTTGCTTATGTATCAGGTTGCATACGTATGTTGGGTGACTATGTATTAGGGTGAGTACACATTGAAAAATGGAGTTTTTAAGAAGGAAATTCAGAAAAAGTGATTTGCAAGTGTGTATATGGATGGACCATGATAAAAAAATCATAGTGGTGGAATTTTGGACTATAACAGATGCCCCCTAATGTGAGAGGTCAGAAGAGAAACTGATGGCTGAAATACATTACAATATATTAGGGAAAGCACTGAGTAAAGTGAGCCCAGAAGAATCTTCATGAGCATGTCATATGCAATAATATCAATCTCTCTGAGGTGGACATACCCGTGCTCGGGACTAACTAAGCATGGCTACCAATCAAGTACACCGCATATCCATGTCAGATATATATAATAATCATGGCTACCAATCAAGTACACTGCATATCCATGTCAGATATATATAATAATCATGGCCACATGAAAGATATATAGTGGATCCATGTCAAAAAAGATTGTATCCACGAACAATACATAGTGGGGCTACATCTCAAAATCATTGGAATATATAAGAGTACAATAACATATACAATTTTATCTTCAAGAAGTATCAATGTCTGTAACTGGAGATGATAGATTCATAACTCGAGCAATAACTTCAAGATCTTCAAAACTCCGATAGGAGTATAATAAGAGTGTAAGAATCACTACCTTGAGGCCTTTGACAACCTAGGTAATCGTTAACCTACAGTTTGAGCCACGGCGGGAGTGCTAGTAGAATATGGCAGGGCTGCTGCCACACCTCTCCCTCAATATATCCAGTAGTTGTGCATGGCCCCTTTACTCCTAATGTGAGTCTTATTAGCAATCAATCGTCATCCTTCATACATCAACGAATCATAAACAACATCGTAATATACTGATCATATGTCACATATTCATAAACATAAATACCCAAACCATATACAGTCCACTCCCTGACTCAATCTAGATTCCAAGGAGGTCCATCAATGCCATCAACATCCTCAATCTGTCAAGTGTCCTTCACACTCAAAAGCAACCCGTCAATAGCACCTTTCTATACATAGCTATCAATAACATAACATCATAATGCATAAGAATCATCATCGAAATCCATAAGTGAAACAGACAACCATATACTAAACCAGATCACTTGCACACAAGTGTCCTCAAAGAATAAAGCATATCATGTGTGTGCAAGAGCGGGATGTTACAATATTCTAAGTTTGGCTATACATGTGATTTCTACCAGTGTTGTACTCATCTCGATGATATCCCTAAAATAACATTCTCTATCCCTCGAGGACACTATCAATGGTTGGTTATGCCATTAGGTCTTCACAATGCTCCCAGTTAATTCCAACAATGGATGGACTTCATATTTCATTAATTTTATGATTTCATTGTTATCTATATTGATGATATCTTAATGTCCAATGCCTCTAGTAAAGAGCATGAGATTCATCTTCAGTGTTTCCATAATCTAGTGATCAAACATGTATCATTCTCTCCAAGGATAAAATTTGTTTCTTTCACTCAATAAATTGAATTTTTGGGTATGAAATTGGATTCATTTATTAAATTATTCGATGAAACACAACTTCTAGTGTTTGATGAAGCACAACATAAATCATTTTGTTATTGAGAATTGATTATAAATACTAGTGTAACCCCAAGTAATAGAGGACAAATAGAGACAAATTCTTTTTAATCCGAGTAAATTGCATGTAGTGAGTATTTGTATCACATTAATGTGGAGTTGGGGATCATATCTCTTCAAAACGTTCATACTTGGACTCACAACTTAATCAAAAGAATTCACGCAAGCGTGGATGTGCGCGTGTGTGTGTGCGCACACACACACACACACCTATATGTGTGCTTGTGTGAAATTAAAAATAGCCACCATGTGGTTCACTAGCTTCCAAACATATAAACTAGATAACACTATAAATCATCCCAACCTCATAAAAATGGCACAAAAACTACAAAGTATGGTTGTATAGTTCATAGCATCATTCCCATTGACAAGTGCTTTAACATATATATTGTTTTTGAAAAAATGAAACAGATTAGAGTAGACTTGAGATCTATTTATTTCTTTTTTATAATTATATATTAATATAGATTAAAAATGTGGTTTAAGATAATATGAGACATTATGTATTATCTAAAATAATATTTTGTTATTTTTAATTGTATTATTTTTTAGTAATATGATACATTATGTAAGATCTCTAATAATATCTTACTATTTCTATTTTTATTAATTTTTAAGTATTGACACAACTTAATATTTGAGAATTGTGTGTGTGTGTTGGAAATTTTTTTGTCATTGATGTCAACCCTAGTCAACCCTAGAAGAAGCCTCGTCGCAAGTTTGGAAGCCTCTAGAAGTGCTGGGTGTATTTTAATAAGTCTCCAAAGTGGTCCCATTATGGCGTAGATTTAAGCATGTCCCTCATGGGAAGACACTTTGAAAAATTCTACAAGAAGCTATGGAAATATGGTTAAGTGATTAAGTGCTTAAGAAGCCCCAAAGATGTGGTCATGAAGCCCAAAGTTGATTGAATAAAATGAGTATGAAGAACATTTCCAATGCATGTAAAACATTTGTTGATTGATAGTCCTCGTCAAGTCATCTCCAACGGTAGGTGGCATGCCACGTGGTTCCTCACGATTGAGGTGTTATTCTGTCTTAAAGATGAAGCCCCAAAATATGGTCAAGTAGCGCTAGATATAAGGTCAAGAAGTTATAAGTTGGCCATAAATTTAAGTAAAGGAGAAAAATTTGTTTCAAACAAGAAGTTACAAGTCGTCTCAAGGTCAATTAAATAAGGTACTTGGAAGGGTATAAATACACATCAAGAACCTCTCATTTTTATCATTCGATCTTGTTATCTCATAGCACAATCTTGGCAGAAAATTTCAAAGGGAAGATGAAGTGAAGAAGGGAGAAATTACAAGGGAATATGAAGTCTTGTGATGATGTGTTCTAAGGTATGTTTTTTAAAGGTCATCTTATCATTTTCGCTATAAAAAAAAATTTGGAATGATCAAGATAGTGAAACTTGGAGGCTGTTGAGAAGACATTTCAAGATACCTATAGTATGCATTTCAACTTCTGGGTCGTTTTAATTTTGGAGATACACTCTATGGAATAATCCAAAGTGATTGAAGAAACACTCAAAACTCAGTTGGAAGAAAAGAAGAAATTTTGACAAGTGATCTTAAAGAAATATCTGAGGACGTAAACAAGCTTGAAGAAAAATTTAGTCAACAAGAAAGAAGACCTGAAAGATAAATAATCTCCTTGAAAACCCAACTTGAAGAAGAAAATATAATGGAAGAAGTAATGAATATCCAGATAATGAAGAAAGAAGAATATTGTGAGAAGCTTGAAGAAGAAGTTGCCACATTAAGAGTTTAAGTTGACAAGTTCAAAAAGAACTTGAAGATTTCTCAAGTACTAGAAGATATTCTCAACTGTCAATGGTCACCATTCAATGAAGAAGGTCTTGGATACATTGGTGAGGCCCCATGAAAATAAGATTCAAATGTCAATCCCAAGAAGAGCATTGAAANNCCACACTGCCAGTAAAGAAAGTTGAAGAGAAGAGTTCCAGGTTGCCAGAAAAGAAGAATGAAGAGAAATCTAAGAATTATGAAAACATTCTTAAAGGAAGGGATCATGGTCAAAAAGAATCAAATAGGAATGAATGCAGAAGAGGTGCATCTCCAAGAATACCTTCTACCCCCAAGCATCAAAGAATCTTCAATCATTGTGAAGGAAACAACAGAAGAGAAGATTGTGATTAGTTAAGGTATGAATTTAGAAATACTACATCACAAAGAGGATTGTTGGCTCCAAGGTATCAAATTTTCTTTCCTAGTTATCGTTTTACTTGTAATAACTTTGTACATAAAGTTGTAGATTGCAGAGTGTATGGAAGAAATTTTCAAGCAAGAGATGTTTATGTGCCTCCCCTACAATATTGAATGTTACAAATGCCACAACTATGGACACATAGCTCGTGACTACAGAAACATGATGAATCCTTCCATGAAGGATAACATCGATATTATGTACAAGAAGTTTTGGAGAAGAAAATAAAAACAAAAAGAGAGGGTGAATGAAGAACTCCCAGAGATCATGCTCACAAGATTTACAAAATTGTGAAATCATGATGAATACATAGGAAAAGAGCAATATGTCATAATTCAGAATGATGATCCTGCAACAGAGTAGGATTATACATTGTTCTAAGCAATCTGGCTTTGAGACACCCAATAATGTGAATGTTGAAGAGGGGGAGTCTAAGAAGTAACTATTACAAATTGGAGAACTATCTTTCAGGAAGTATGAAGAATTTGTTTGCAAACTCTGGGAAGGAAGATTCATAATGGTTTGACAGCAGAAGTGTGGAATGTCTCATGACAGATTGGTTGATTACTTCAAGGAACAATTTTTAGAACACTTCCCCATGCAAGTATGAAGAAGTCAGCTGAAAATTATGAGGAATATCATTGACACACTTTTGAGGCAGAGATTCATGATTGTATAGATAATTCCAAGAATGTATTCAAGAAGGGATATATTCATTACAAATCTGAGATTGTGTACTTGTTGCAAACTTGTAGAGTTTTATTTGAACATAGAGAAAACA
Source organism: Picea sitchensis (assembly GCA_010110895.2). Taxonomy (NCBI): domain Eukaryota; kingdom Viridiplantae; phylum Streptophyta; class Pinopsida; order Pinales; family Pinaceae; genus Picea; species Picea sitchensis. The sequence continues at coordinate 44,241 of SNQJ01S0021176.1, read as the reverse complement.
AGTGGACATATTTGATTCAAGTTGTGAAGCAGGAATATGTGGTGATCAATTGCAACTGTTTTTAGAATAAAGTGACAGATGAGTCCAAATTGTGAGCAGTTGAGTAGAAAATTCATGGGTAGTTTCATGACATATGGGCATAGATGAATTCATGAGATATTTGGAAGGTATAGAATAAAATACTTGAAAAGAACCATAGAATATACATGACAGTGGATGAAAGAATGAAATCAAGAGGAATTGCAGAAAGACTCATTGGCATTATCATCTAGAGGAATGTTCAGTAAAACATATGACTCAGAAAAGAAGCATACTAACATGTGGACCCATCTAGTCACATGAAGGCAAGTCATGAGAGGCACAACAAGATAGGCGGAGAGAAATCATCGGGAGGAGTTATACTTTCAAGGGAATATTGTTGAATGATTATGTCATCGATGTCATCTCAATGAAGACATGACATGCCATGAAGAATTGAAATTAAGTAATGAAGGAACCTTAACATGAACGCTTTTAATATACGTCAGTGGATTACAATAACAAGACGTACCAATGGAAAAGAAGACCCGAAATAGAGGAAAGGAAGCATATAAAATAAGACCCACATTTATTTACACGACATATTTCAAAGAATAAAAGGGGAGAGAGATTGCCAAAAGAAAGGATATTGTCAGGGAGAGTTAACCTTTGCCATTGATGACAAAGGGGGAGAGAAAGAAAAAAAGTGGGAGAGAAATATCAGAAGCATGAAGACAGGGGGAACAATGGTCACACAGGGAGTATGAGTGTTTCCATCAATGCCAAAGGGGGATATTTTTGGAAAATTGGTTTTCATTTATTTCAACCCTTTTCAACCCTAGAAGAATCCTCGAAGTTATTTTGGAAGCCTCTAGAAGTGATGGCTGTATTTGAAGAAGTCTCCAAAGTGGTCCCCTTATGGTGTAGATTTAAGCATGTCCCTCATGGGAGGATTCTTTAAAGAAGTCTACAAGAAGCCCTAGAAATTTGGTTAAGTGGTTAAGAAGCCCCAGAGGTGTGGTCATGAAGCCTGAAGTTTATTGAAGAAAAAAAGTTTGAAGGACATTGAAAATGCATGCAAAACATCCATTGATTGATAGTCCTCGTCAATCCATCTCCAACGGTATGTGGAATGCCACTTGGTTCCTCACGGTTGAGGATTTATTCCATGTTAATTATGAAGCCCCAAAGCATGGTCAAGAAGCCTCGGATATAAGTTCAAGAAGTTATAAGTTGTCCCTAAAGTCAAGTACAAGAGAAAAAGTTTTTGCAAACAAGAAGTTACACGTGAGCTCAAGGTCAAGTAAAGAAGGTACTTGGAATGGTATAAATACACATCAAGAACCTCTCATTTTTATCATTCAATATTTTTATCTCTTAGCACAATATTGGTAGTGAATTTCAGAGGGAAGATGAAGTGAAGAAGGGTGAAATTCCAAGGGAAGATGAAGTCTTGTGATGATGTGTTCTAAGGTATGTTTTTTAAAGTTCATCTTACCATTTTTGCTATAATGTTTTTTATAGAATGATTAAGATAATGAAACTTGGAGGTTGTTAAGAAGACATATCAAGGTACTATTGGTACGAATTGTAGCTTCTATTTCATTTTAATTTTGGAGATACACTCTGTGGAAGATAGCATTTTTGACTAGTCCTGTAACTAGTCTCAAATAGGTGTTCCATGTAAAAAAGCCATAACTTAGTCATATATGATTGAAATTATATGAGACAAATTGCATTGGAAACAATATAGATTTTATTATATTTTCTATAAGTTTTAGAATCAGATATCAAATATTGAGTGTGTGGCATGATATACAAGTTCTCTCTCCAAAATAGGACAAAATTTAGGAAGGTCTTCCATATTCACTATATCTCATTTTCAGTGATGATTCAAGGAGAAAAACTTGGAGGAATTTCAGAGAATATATCAAAGAATATTGGGTACAAGTTTCATACCTTGATTCATTACAAGTATGGAGTTATACTTGTTAGAAGTTAAGGTTTGTGAGTAATACAGGAACTATTCCCAAACATGTGTTTGAGAGAAATTTAATTGATGTTGGGGTTTAGACCCATTTGGACCTAATATATTTATGTAGACGTAGTTTCTAAGTGGACCCAGATTGATGATGTTTATATATTAGTTATGGTGTATCCATATTTGATGATGATGATATATCAGTTGTGGTGCATCTAGTTTTTTATGATGATGTATCAGTTATGGTGTATCTAGTTTTGATGATGTTTATATATCATTTGTGGTGGATATGGTTTTGATGATGATGATGTATCAGTATCAGTGACAATAACAGTGACATTTTGATTCTCTCATTTATATTTTAGGGTGGAAGGGAGGTACAAGGCAGGATATCGAAGTCTCCTCCAGGTTGGTGCCTGAGAAACAAGGGTGGTTGGGTGGTGCACGAGAAGATTGGTGTCTTTAGATAGCAGGTTGGTTCTTGTAGAGGAGTTGCAACTTCCTTTGAGTTAGTGTTCATAAAACTAGGGGGTTGGAGCCTACTTCCAGTTGGAGTTTGGGAATATAGGGAGTTGGAGTTTCCTTTAGGTTGGAGCCTGTAAACTAGGGGGTTGGAACCTCCTTCCAGTTGGATCTGGAGAATTTAGGGATTTGTTGCTTCCTTCAAGTTGGATCTTGTAAAATAGGGGGTTAGAGCCTCTTTCCAGTTGGAACTAGATAATTTAGGGAGTTGTAGCTTCCTTTAGGTTACATCCTGTAAAAATGGGGTTGGTTTCTCCTTCCAATTGGTGATGAATAATTTTGGAAGTTGGTGCTTCCGGTGGATGTAATCTTCAAGATATATATTAAAAAGCGTTTTGTGGTTTTCTCCCATTTGGGTTTCCACGTAAAATTATTGTGTATTGTGTATCTTTGGTTATATCTTGATGATATATTGAATGCATTTATAAGTGATAAATTGTTGATAAATTAATGTTTACATTGTGATTAAAAACGGTAAAAGGTGCTCAA
>SNQJ01S0021176.1:6336-23797 GCA_010110895.2 Picea sitchensis | reverse complement strand
TCATAGGGGTGGTATTATGTTAAAGAAGAAAGGGAAAAAGGGCAGGGTAGATGGATATTTTCCAAAGGGACATAAATTATATGTACATTAGTTATGCAATATTACTCTTGTAAGTATTGTATGCACCTATGCACTTGAGAAGTGTAATTTCCATTCAATTTTTGAATAGAAATAATGATTTTTTTATTTAGGAAAAAAATTGACACTACAAGGAGAACACCTTCTTGTGGAGGTTTTTACGGAATCTCCCCAAAAAATATATCCCTTCTCTAACTATAACGGGGGATTTTAGCAAAGGTGGGTGGTCATAGGTTTTTGTGGAGGTTTTTTTTATCAGTGTGCCTTTAAGGTCGATAAGCATTGCTACATACATAAAAAAATAAAGCACAAGTGTCTCAATGTTCAAAAGAATTGTCATACTTTATAATAAAAATTACACACACTAAATAAAGTGCACTAGTGCCATTGAACATTATGCACCAGTGCACCTCTCTATCACCAGACACACCACAGTAGGGTAAATAAAATAAAAAATAACACATCAATTTGCATTGTTACAATGCATCTCATATTTTCAAACTCTCAAGAAATCATTGGTTATCACCCTCCTTCCAAAGACACCATGTTTTTGGCGCTCTACACCAACTTGGATAGCTCCATTAATAGATTCCACACATTTCCAAATTTTTGAAATCACCACAAAATTTATTTCCTCTCAAAGGTGAAACCATGCCTCCTTGGGACATAAGAGACCAGGTAAATTGTTTATTACCTTCATATTTTAATTTTCATCCAATTAAAATTTGAATTTAACTTGAAATTTGGAAATTTTTCAATTCTATGTGGTGTGCCTAAATGCTTCAGCTCACCCCGAAGTAGTGTGTATTGTGTTAAATTCACAGTAAGCATCGCCCCTAGTGCGTCTCATATATATTTATGCATTGGTGTCATTCAAGCAAGAGCACCATGATAAATTATAAAAACAAAGCGGTGCATCCTTTAGAATTCCCCAAGATATATGACCCAAGGGAGGCATATATAGGGTTAAATGTAAATGATATGACCCCAAGAGGGGGCATATATGGGGCTAAATGTACTTGTAATGTGTAAATATATATGTAATAGGATCAACCTAATAGTAAAGGGGCCTCATCTGCAAGTGTGAATAGGTATATATAAATATCATGTACTCATTATTGTAGATAGGTGAATTGTGATGTATGAATTTATTTGGTTATGTGGATGAGGTTATCCTATTATTTAAGGATTTATTGTGTAACTTATCTATCTTGGAGTTGTACTCCATGCTCACATTTTGTACATGGTGTGTACTTATGTTTTGATATGATATTTTAAGTATATGGATCATTACGAGGAGGGTCAGATGTGGATGTAGGTTCAGACACATGTGGAGGGGAAGAAGGAGGAGGAGGAGTGTTTTGGGGAAAAATCCCCCTAGTTAGGGTCTAATGGCTAGGCAGAGCAATGACTTCTTAAAATACATAAACTGACTTATTCTTACCCAATCTCACAAACCCTAATGATTGCTTTTAAACAAGGGAAAGAGGAAAAAGATGAAGAATGACACCTTGTATCCTTCCATTCATAGTAGATCCTATTTATTTGTTGATTTCTCCTATGGTGTAGGTCTCCTCCCAAATCTGACCTGAAACAACATAGAAAACAATATACAAGAGCATATATGCAATCATTATTAACATAAACATTAACTAATTCTCATGAAATAAGCTATAAACATTCAAAAATATTCACAAGAACATAGAAACATGAATTGGAAAAGGAAATCTCTCTTTTATTCATAACATATAAGAAATATTAGAACCAGAATCGTTAATATAAACACCACTCTACAAACCTCGCATGGGTTCCTCCAATAAGACTCCAAGTGCATTAATCTCACAATCACTAGCAAATCCTCACAATCAACATGCAAAACTAAGGGGTTTGATGTATTTCATAAAGAGGATGAGAGAATGATATTACTGAGGATGGATACTCAAAACTGGATGCATAAGCTTAGAAAGAAAGAAGGAGAAATTTGGGCAGAGTTTCTTTGCTTCTTCATTCTATCTCCAAATGACCCCCCTAGGGCCCTTTTTATATCGAAATTAGATGGTCATTCAATTGTGAGAAGGGATATAGGAGGTAAGAATGTTTATGAAATGAAAAATAGCCCGTAAACCCTGTGGGAGAGCACATAATTTTTAATTTTTTGCAACTTGTGTGAGTGTACGTGGGTTGTCTATGTATCAGGTAGCATATGTATGTGGGATGCCTATGTATCAGGTAGCGTACGTACACTGGATGACTATGTATCAGGGTGCGTACACATTGGAAAATGGACTTTTTAAGAAGAAAAATCATAAAAAGTGATTTGCAAGTGTGTATATGGATGTGCCATGATAAAAAATACATAGTGGTGGCATTTTGGACTATAATGGATGCCCCCTAATGTGTGAGGTCAGAAGAGAAATATATGGCCGAAATACATTACAATATCTTATGGAAATCACTAAGTAAATTAGGCCCAGATGAGTGTTCATGAGCGTGTCATCTGCAATAATATCAATCTCTCCGAGGCGGACATACCCATGCTCGGTACTAACTAAGCATGGCTACCAATCAGGTACACCACAAATCCATGTCATATATATATATAATAATCATGGAAATGTGAAAGATATATAGTGGATCCATGTCCTATCCACGAACAATACAAAGTCGAGCTACGTCTCAAAATCATTGGAAGATATAAGAGTACAATAACATATACAAGTTGATATTCATGAAGTATCTATGTCTGTAGCTAGAGATGATGTCTTCATAACTCGAGCAATAACTTCAAGATATTCAAAACTCATGTAGGAGTATAATAAGAGTGTAAGACTCACTACCCTAAGGTCTTCGACAATCCATCGTGAAAATACTGAAGGATCTCAAATAGCAGGCACAAAACTTCATTGATTATGAATGTGGACTTGACATGACTCTTAAGATGGCTGAATTGTGAAGGTCAAGAGATCGACTACATAATGGCCAACTCAGGCTGTAAAACTTCCCTTGGACAAAATCACGACATATAAAGTGACTCAAGAAGCATGTTATTGACATAATTATGTGACACGAGAGGCATCAAAAACTCTCCATATGTTTGGAAGAGTAACCAAATGGCAGAGGACATAGCTCTATGTAACGAGAGAAACTTCCTAAGTTCATGCTAAATCCAAAAACTGAGTAGTAGATTCAAGGATGTGCTTTGTCCAAGGGCGACAAGATTGTTTCCAATAAAAAAGATAATGTATCCCTTCCCCTCTTTTTGGAATATTTTATTTTTTTGTCTTTTCATATATTTAATGAGCTTGAAAAAGAATAAAATAATGCTACATTATAGAGGAGGAATGAGTGTCATGGGAAATCAAACTAGTTCCAAGTGCATGGAACATACTAATGCTCAGTGAAAGGAGACATGTGCAGGATAAGGACACTCAATAGGATTCCTCCACGGGTAAGGGTGTCAGGTCGCAAAGGAAAAAATGTTGTAAGGCCTGCACCTAAGGAATGCTCTAAAGGTCATCAACAACAAGATGTATTCGGCATTAGGCCAAAGACGCAAGAGTGAGACATGAAATGTGATTATGGATTAACATAAAGAATGAGGAGATTTCTTTAATGTAAAGTTTTACAAGCCCGGAGAAGGTAAGATCAATGGTTTTTCATGTTTAGAGAGTTTGAAAAACACTGAAAGAAGACTCTAAAGTGTTATTTTTTGTACATTTAGTCCCGCAAGCCCGAAAAAGAATAAAACAATACTCGAGAATACTCTCTCAGCAAGATGTGTCTCCCGAGGTGTATCGTTTTCCTAATTAATCTATTGGCCAGAAAAAGGAGTAAACTTATACCAAATAAATGTTCTTTCTACACCAATTAATGAGTATGAAAGAAACAAAGCCACTCAGCGAGATTTTCTTGTTTAGCGAGTCTAAAAATGGATTAAAGAAGACTCTAGGGGTTTCCTTTTTTGTAAATAATCTCCAAGACCCGAAAAATAGATAAACCAAAACTGGGGAGAATGGTCCTTTTTCATAAATTTAGTCCCTCAAGCCCGAAAAAGGGATAAATGTATACCTGATAATACTCTCCTTGTGAGCCATATTTCCTAGGGTGTACCTTTTTCATAAATTTTCCATCCAGAATGAAAAAGGGGTAAACTATCGTCGAATAGATGTGCCTTCAAATTCACTTTGGCGAGCATGAAGGGAAACAAGATCGCTCAACAATATTTTCAATTTTAGGGAGTTTGAAAAGAGCTTAAAGAAGACTCCAGGGGGGCTCCTTTTTTATGTAATCTAAAAAAGGATGAAAAGGATAAATAATCTCTCGTGATATGTCTCTTTCATAGTTTAAGTGAGCTTGAAATAAGACAAACCATGCTCTAGGGGAGTCCCTTGGGTATATGCTAGAAAAATGATCAAGAATAAGGATGAGGCTTAAACAGAAAGTCATGGTGGGACTAAAAACGGCTCTCATTCCTATGAAGTACTTCGGCATGGGAACCAAATGGAAAACAAGGCTCTAACTAGGATGCACATGGAAGGAAGGGTCTACCACATAAAGTACAACAGACTTATCAGCAAGGAAGGTTAGTGTCACTATTCAGTGGGGTTGATCCTAAGGCTAAATGAACCAGGAAACGAATAATTAAAAAATGCAAGTAGGGAAAAATCTAACCTATATGCCAGTTTCAAGGTCAATACCTGTTAGAACGGATCGATACGATCAAAAAAATTCAAAGAAAAATGTCTCCAAGATCCTGCATATAAAGCCAATAACACTCATCCAGAAGTTAATAAATCTAATATAGATAGAAACTTCGAAAAATAAGAGGTGTTACTGAATACAAAACTTGAAAAAAACAAACCTGAATTATACAATATGGTACAAGGCACTGCACAACCTTATGGCTCATGCATGGTATTGGTCCAAGTAGATCCCACTGCTAGGCTCTAAACAAGAGTCTCTTCGATAGTCAACCTGGAAATTTTCCCAAAAGAGAAGAAAACACAAAGCATGGTGTAATTCTTCCCACGGTATACAATCTGTAGTCATGGATTCAAGGATAGCCTCATCCAAAGGCAATTCAATATCTAAGAAATCACACGAACGAGGAGGGTTGATAGTCCCAAAGGGTGAAGAAAAATGGCCATATTCCATATGACAATGGAGGTTCTAGCCAGGACTGAAGAGTCTAACAGTGAAGAATCACAAGCACAAGGGCTTGAGGATCTACAAATAACGATATCAGATTCAAAAATAAACTCAAGATCACTTGGACCAAGAGGGGGAAGCAAGGGCTCACATGCCCCCATTGGATAAAAAAATGATCAATTGTCGAGACCATGTATTGATAAGGAAAACATGATTTCACATGTTCCTGCTCAGAAGCAATTGAACAGTGAGGATAAGATGCCACATAATTAGCCCGTGGCGGGCTAGAGTCTACATGAACACTAGGAACATATAAGGGGAATCCTGAACTAATGCTAAATTAGGATGGTGATTATCAAATGTTAGTTGTTTGATAGTGACAATGCTTCCATTATGAGGGAAATGCATCACCCAGAAGAGCGTAGACACAACAACATTCATAGCATATACATAATCACACTCGAGGCCTTGCACCACTATAACATCAACAAGGACAGTCTTCCCACCTACTGATATAGGAAACTGAGGAAGAATCCCTAAATATTCACTAGGACATCTGTCAAAATCCAACATCTCATGCGAAGAAGACACAATCTCGAGAGAACCCAAAGCTTGCCAAGTCGAGGAGGATAAAATAGTTGTAGAGGCTCCTTCATCCACAATACATCGGTAAATGTTTTTTGAATTAAATTCAAACCTTATTTGAAAGGGTGCAGAAGAAGGAAGGTGAGGCTCAACAAGGTAATTCCAATCAAAGGAAACCATCCTAGGACTTGGAGGGGATGTGCTCGAAGTAAGCAGAATTCCCCCTTATTCTGAAGGTATTGAACTGGAAATGCTAAAAACATAGTCGGTAGACACATCACTCCCCATCATAAGAGTGGGATTGGCCGAACATTGCATCGGCATGACCACTTTGGTAGACTCGACACTCTCCAAGAGAAGAGTGATATCAATCGAAGATTCCATTAGCACGACCAATTTCTCAACCATTGGCTGAAAATATTGTGAGACAACATGGTATGAAGGCGCATCACCCCCAAAACAAGGAGTGGGATTGGCCGAAGATTGCATCGGAACGACCACTTTCTCAACCAATGGTTGTATATACTATGAGAAAACATGGTATGAATGTGCATCACCCCCCAAAATAGGAGTGGGATCAATTGAATATTTCATTAGCATGATTGCTTCATCAACCAAAGATTGAATAGATTGTTTGGAAACGAAAGAAGACTCATAATCAGAAGAGCTTGCATACATGGACCACAATCTTCGTACCTCTGGAATTTCAAGACACATATGAGTAAGGTTATATCCCTTGCAAAGATTACAATGGAACTTAGGATTACGTCCTATCCATATAGTTTTCTCAATAGAATCAATGCCCCTAGCATGACTAGAAATGGCTAGTTGTTTGTCTTCAACATGACTCGTAGAGGTTGTTGACAACTCTCCAACATGACTAGCAGAGGTTGGTTGTTGAACTCTAGTATGACTCACAAGGATTAGGTTCTTTCCCCCGGCATGACTTGCAGAGGCTAGGTGTTGGTCTTCAACGTGACTTGAAGAGGTTGATGACCTATCTCCAACATTACTCACAAAGGTTAGTTACATATCACTCGTATGACTCACATTGACGGGAATCATTCTCCTAGCATGACTTGTAGTGGTTGGTGATAACTCACTTGTATGACTCGCATTGACGAGACTTGTGCCCCAAACATGACTTGTAGTGGTTGGTTGCAGATCTCCAACATGATTTGCATAGGTTGGTGATTAGTCAATAACATGACTTTCATAGGCTACAAACCTATTTCCAGTATGAATAGCAGTGGCTGGACTTTTCCCCTAGCATGATTGGAAGAGGTCGGAGATTTCTTCTTCCTATTCTTCCTTTTTCTATTTCGTTTAGAATTTTGGTTACTAGTAGATAAAATTTCACCAGAGAATGAAGAATGAGGAGGAAAATACTTTGTTGACAAAGGAGCATAAACATAATTCCCATGACATAAGGTGCTTAACTAAGAAGCGTCAAGAGAATTCGGGACATCTGGAATGGTACCCACCCAAACCGGTAGTACCACATTCAACCCAGGAATGTACAAAGTGGCCATCAAAGGGACACTAATGTTTCCAAAGAAATGAAAAGCACAATAATCCCCTTTTGAAGGGATTCCTTGGTTGGTATCATCGGGAACTTTGGCCATGAAGATATTGTGCATAGGTTCTTCCCTTGCGGGATCATTCAAATCCGTAAAAGTCTCACACACTAACTCTAGTAAATCAGTGTTATAAAAATATATGCCTATAAGGAATCGGATCCAAGTTTTTAAGAGAAAGACCAAAAATTCCTCACGATCGGCGAAGTGGGCGGTCTACCACCTTAGGTCAGAGACCCAAAGGAATGACTGACTAAATCACTATGGAAAACTAGGGATCACAAAGCACACCACTAAAAAGAAAAGCCTAAAAATATACAAGCCAAACAAACTACCCTTTTGAATGCTTCTGACCCAGGGAGATGAAGTTATGATCATCTAAAGAATTCACAAAGGCAAACGACTGTCCAAGAGAAGCAGTTACCAAAATCTCCAATCGACGGTCCCTTCATGTGTCTCCCAAATAGTACAGAGTCTACCTTAGGTACTATGATACACCCCTCGCAGTCACCTGTGTGTCAACCTATATAATGGAAACTAGGCCACCAACTTGTAATCAACAACCAGGGGGGTAGATTCGACATCTAGGCGAGTGTATGGGCAAGGTAACTAACCTTGAATCTCCTCCTAAGGCCTGAAATGCAACAGGGCCAGAATCACTCTTAGAGTACCCTGAACGGATCCAAGTGTCTCATAGGTATGACACAAGTCGGGTCAGTGATGCTACAGGATTCACCTCCAATACACACTCTCCCAAATGATTTATCGGGATCGAGAATGGATATCTCCATCACCGTATTCCACATGACCTCATGCTTGACTCCTTTGTTAGAGGAGCTTCCTGGATTGAGTAATTACAAGGTGGATTTTTCACACCCTAGCACAGACACCCAAGTTAAGTTTTGGTTGGACTTGGAGAGTTTACCTCTCCACACATAATCCAAGGCCCTAGCATAAGCTATTGGTGAACCCTATAAAAAGTGTTACTAATATATTTTAGATTAGTGTGTTCATTTTAGGGGCTTTTATTACTCAAGGAACGGAAGTCCAACTGATGTTGTTTGAGACTCTTGTAAAAAATAAACTAATTAGAACACTGGAAAAAAATATTTTACACTAATTCTACAAATGAAAAAGAGTTTCAAGAAAAATGCATGAACAATCCTTCAAAAACTTGAAATGCAAACTTTTCTCTTTTTGATGCAAAAATTCACAATGCCACTTTTTCCTCAATGCGAGAAAACTAAAGGAAGAAAACAAAGAAGTATTGTTTTCCCTTTAAATTATTTTCAAGATGAGAAGAAAACAAAAGCCTATACTAAGATCTTTTTCTTTTTCAAATATAAAATGTAAACAATGCAATGTAACATGAAAATGCAGATACAAAACGTTTTTTCTTTTTCTTTTTGTTTTTGAAAATGAGAGCAAGGGAAGGGGAAAAAAAGCTTATAAACAAACCTTCAAACTTTGAGAAAAATAGATAAACAAAGAAGACCATACAAAATACATTATATTGCAACCTTTTCAACAAACTGAGACTCAAAACCTATCAAACAATAGTCAATAGAGGTCCCTAATACACAGGAAGACCTAAGAAACCAAAACATCTCCTGAAAAAAGCGAAAAGGTATTAAAAAAACACCAAATTTTGACAGACACACGGGTTGTGTTCAGAAATATTGTGTATGCACACGTGTTGTACTAAGGCATCACACATATGTACGTGGTCTGAGCAACTAACAGGACACATACAGGTCTAAAAGTATTCAAAAAATAAAATATTCGTACTTGATACCCAATTCAAGAAACCTGGTAAATTCCTAGAGGGTACCAGAGACTTAGATAGACTCAGAAAGTACTGATAAAACAAGAAATAAAAATAAATAAAGATCTCCGAAACAAACCCTAAGGAGACTCCCCATCGGAGCCCCTAATTCTTCTTTGGGGGGGAATCCCCCTAGTCAAGGTCTAATGGCTAGGCAGAGTGATGAATCCTTAAAATATAGAAACTCACCTATTCTTACCTAATCTCACAAACCCTAATGATTGCTTTTAAACAAGGAAAACATGAAAAAGATGAATAATGACACCTTGTATCCTTTCATTCATAGTAGATCCCCTTTGTTTTTTGTTTGCTCCTAAGTTGCAGGACTCCCCCCAAAGTTGACCTAAAAAAACACAGAAAATAATCTACAAGAGCAAATATGCAATCATTATTAACATAAATATGTACTAATTATCATGAAATAAGCTATAAACATTTGAAATTATTCACAAGAAAATAGACACATGAATTGGGGAAGGAAATCTCTTGTTTATTGCTAACATATAAGGAATATTACAACCAGAATATTTAATGTCGACACCACTCTATGAACCTTACATGGGTTCCTCCAATAAGACTCCAAGTGCATCAATCCCACAAACACTATCAAAGCCTCACAATTAGCATGAAAACTAAGGGGTTTGATGGATTTCATAAAGAGGATGAGATACTGAGATTGTTGAGGTTTTCATATGCTATAAAAATAATAGATAATAATAATAATAAGATAATTGAAACAAAATGTTACAATAAATTGCATGTGCATTAAATAAGACATAAAAATATGCAACTAGATTTATCAAAACATAACAACAATATTACCTCTCTCATTTACTAGCTCAATTGTTGTAAATCATATGTTTCTACATCCTCTCCAATCCATCCCCATGTACGGGTTCTCTGCAATATAGAGGATAGGATTTTCCTCTCTAGACAATAAATCACATACATCCTTACCAACCGAAGAAATGGGAAACCTGTACTGGCCCCTCTTGGGAATCAATTGCCCCCACATGTGCATATGTGCATCATTCATATGCCTAGCAGGAAAGCGTGGTACTGGCTGAGTGCAATGAACCCTCTAAAAAAATAGTGTAAATAACTCTTACGTGAATGGGAAGAATCTCATGCCATGTAAAACAATTTGACAGTGATCTATTGCATGAAAAAACCGTCGCAAAAAACAAATTCACCACCTAATCAATCGGGGCCTTTGTAATAAACTATCTACATAATACAACATAGAGAAAATAATGCGCTACCCATCAAAGATATAATATGATAGTGCTTAGAGAATAAGAAACAGCCACCTAATGTCCTCTCTACCAAATGAACTTATCCATAATTGACCATCACGAACCCGGAACTCAAAAGAGGAATGAACCTCCAAATGGACATATCTCTGCACATATGCTAGCAAGGTCTCTCCTACAACACCAAGAAGTAGCGCGGGTATACGGAGAAAATCCTTTCCCCTCTTAGACAACCTAATGATGAAATAGAAATCCTCCTCTGTGAGATGATTCCACAGATCAAGACTAACCTTGAACCCTTGCTTCCCATGATCCTAGTGATAGATCAACTACTGTAACAAAACTATTTTCCCCTATGGGATGTACCCTCTCGATAAAAATCCAAGAGGCCAACACCCATGAAAATTTCATGTGTCAGCTATGAAATAGGGTGAGGAAACAACTCCCTATCCCTCTCCCTAGCCCCCACTCACATACAAATGTGTGTGTCTCGACCTACTTCTATTGTTTCTCCTCCTCTCATCATCATCATCTTTGATTCACATACAAATGTTGTTAAGAACATATATATAAATAAAATAAATTTAAATTATAAAAAAATACATATATAAATGTTACAAGGGAAAAAATCTCTATGGCCAAGGATAAACCACAACAGACAGGTATGACTACAGAAATGAACTCAATTCCAACATGTGTTATATAAGGTAATGTGCAATACGAGGAAGAAGCCTACCTCGATCCAATCATTTGATATCGTTCCACCATTGAGCACTTTGACTCAAAGCTTTACACCTGCAAGAAGTTCTCAACAAACAAGCGATGCAAGTATATAGTGACAATATATAAAATGAGTTAACACATCATATAGCACAATCCATTAATAAATATTACAAACATTCCCATGGATAATAATCATATATTTGCAAGATATTGATAGGACGGGAAAGGAGTATTTCTATTAATAATTGATCAATAGAAGTATCAACATTACAGACTTCTGTGTCGGCATGGTTCGAAACCAAGAAACCAAGTTCCTTCCAACTGGGTCTCCGCCACTTCAATCCTCCACCAAAGGCAAGCTCATAGAAAAGAGGTAATAAGGTCCTCTTGGAAATAAGGAAAGATATTGGGGGCTGAACACTGTGTTCAGACTTGAGGGACAAAGGGATGCAGACTCAATATGAAGTAATTTCTCCAGAGTAACTTTTCTCTCAAAGTTGAATGCTTTCTCCTCTTTTTCCATAGCTCGAAATTGTGCTCTTATAGCCCCCAGAATGCAACTGAAGGGTCGAGTCGGAACGTTTCTAGTATATGGAAGGCCAAAGATCAGAGATATTTTGTCGTGACATGGAAACCCAACCTTGTTTTGTATTTTCTGGCACAAATCTCGATATACGCGAGTTGTAGTGGAGTAGCAAGTGTATACGCATCTTGCAAAGCAGTTAGGGAGCGTAAATGTGGAAATATATATATTTTTGGCTCTGGATTTATCAAAAAGGGGGTTGATAAGTCTGCATAGGGAAATGGAAAAAGGCCCTTTGTGCAAGATAGCAATGGTGAGGAAAATCTTGCTATAACAAATGCCCCCTAATGTGTGAGATCATAGGAGTATCTGCGATGGCCAAAATACATTATAAATAATTCAAAAGTGGAGTGGTAGAGAACCAGTTGGACGAACTCAATTTCTCATTACATTATGTACTAACTTTTCATACATGGCTTCCAAGAATACAATGCAGATCCATGTGGAAAATATACCAACAAGTGTTCATGGCCATGAGTAGGCAAGTATAAATGTGGTTACATGCCAATAGTTGTCATAGTCACGAACAAGGCCCAGTGAAACCAGTCTCAAAATCAATCTGAAGATATCTGTATACCATGGAGTACAATCTAATCTCCCATGATCGTTGAAGTCAAATAGGTACTAGTCCAATGAAATGGAAGCAACAGCTCAGGAAAACTGCATCCACAAAGTTATGCCCTCAAGTCTTCAATATGGTTCGCCAATGGTGCAAGTCTACATCATGTGAATAAATGAGTTGAGGTTGAACACGATGAGTTGAGGTATACCATTAACAAACGTGAGACAACCTACCAATGATGAAAGTAGGTATAAAGGCACTGAGTACATCTCTACAAATGTGAATAAAAGAGTTGGTGTCGAACAATTGAGAGATCCATTGATCAGGAGACATTCATGTATTCCCATCTGTCGATGGCGAGAGAACTTGCCACTAATGACTGCAAGCCTCAAGGTACTCATAAAACTCTAGGTCTCGTATCCAGAATACATGAGCTGAAGTCGATGGAAAGAGACCTGTTGAAAGGAGAGCATTAAGGCATCTCTCATCAGTCAGCATGAGGAACAAAGAAAGAGCTTCATGATTTGGTGGATATCAGACAAAGAACATGTTCATGAAACAACAACCATGTGTGTCTTTTGCTTGTGCCAAATGCAAGTGGTACATGAAAAAGACCCTCTGAATAGCAGCCAACGATGAAAACTACTGACAAAGACAAGGAAACCACCAATAAGGCTAATGGCATCCAAGACACTACACGAATCCCAAAGTGTGAATAGATGTCTTATCGTTGAACACAAGGGAAACCACCCAGTCAATGACCCATGATGAAATGTCAATTGTTGGGTTTAAGGTGACCTACCAATGATGAAAGTAGGGCCAGGGTGCATCATAAGACCAAAGTATCATGTGATTCTAAGAAAAATTGAGGGTATGGCCGACATGCAAAGTCAAGATTTCTAAGGAGTGGCCGACACAGGTTGATAGACTTCCTTTGAACAAGAGCATGAGACATACGGTGGACTCCGACAGCATAGACTTAATGATGTGAAAACTAGATGCAGGCGGCATCCATAATGTTCTCTATAGTGACTGGAAGATTAACAAGTCGGTAGAGAGAATTATGTAACGAGATCAGCTTCCTAAGGCCATGATAAACCCAAAATTATGATGACACAATGACTCAATAACTTTTTTCTCTGTTCAAAGGCGACACAACTTCTGCCAATTACAATATAGTACTCCCTTCTCGCCCATCTTTTTTTGTTTTTTCATAACAAGTGAATGTTATGATACAGAGGAGGGAACGAGTGTCGCAAGTAAGCAAAAATAGTTCTAGAGTGAACGTACCTATCCTCAATGCAAGGAAATGCATGTGGGGTATGGGCACTCAGGGTGATGTTCCCTCTAGGGTATAGGGTGTCAAATTGCGAAGGATATAAACAAGGCTCTGCTTGGTTGAGGATGCAAACTGCTTGGCCCATGGTTTATAATGCAAAGCAAGAACCGACTAAAGGCTCAATACTGTAAGCAAGGGCATGAGATGAAATCACAATTTAACACCAAAAAATGTCCCTTTTTATATCTTTTAGTCTAATTGGTGTGAAAAAGGGGTAAACTTCTGCCAAAAAGACGTCTTTTCAAATCCAATTTACGAGTGTGAAAAAGACAAGTTCACTCGGCGATCTTTTCCATTTTTTATAGCGAGTCGGAAAAGATCTTAACTAAGACTCATGATCTTTCAAATCCAATTTTAACGAGTGTGAAAGGGACAAATCACTTGGCAATCTTTTCAATTTTTTAATAATGAGTCGGAAAAGAGCTTAACTAAGACTCATTTTTTGGGAGTCCACGAGTAATAAGATCGCGTGTGCATGAATGAGAAATCCCCACACATCTTGGACCAAATCCTAGACACATCAACATCTCGGTAATGAAGGACTAGTCAATATGATCATATGCTTTGTCAAAGTCGATCTTAAAGAGGAGAGCTTGAGGCTCATTGTAAAGTCATGTATCGAATTCTAATGGACTCTCGGTCCTAAGAAAAAATCCCAGCATGGGAACCAAATGACAAAGAGGTTCTAACTAGGGTACCCACCTTTTTACGTAGAGCCCATTTCTGGGCTCAGGAAATTTATTCGCTTCATAATCTTCCAACTCGTAGGCTCCTTTTTCTAGAACATGTCGCACGATATAAGGACCGTGCCACATGGGTTTAAACTTGCCTGCCCCTAGAGGTTCTTTGTCTTGGTCATACAAGAGGACCAAGTCACCCTTAGCATACAACCGGGGACAAATAGACTTATCGTACTGAATCTTGACACGTTTCTTGTTTGCCTCATAGTTGTAAAGGAATCTCGACACTACTCGTCAAGACTCTCTAGGTGTACAAGGCGTCGCTCTAAATCTGAAGTGTCAAGTAGGAGCTCAACTGCCAATTTGAGAGAAGGGATTTCGCATTCAACGGGAAGTATCGACTCCACACTATGTACTAACTGAAAAGGAGAAAAACCGGTGGCATTATTAACCGAGGTTCAGTATCCCCAAAGTGCAGGATATAACATGATATGCCAGTTGGAATTGCTCCGACTGATAATTTTTTGCAAGATGGTCTTGAGAGACTTATTGACAGCCTCTACTTGCCCATTTTCCTGGGGGTGATAAGGAGATGATTAAACATGTTTAAACTCCAGCTTAGATGCTAGATCTATCATCATTTCATTTTGAAAATGACTACCATGATCAGTGACAATCTCACTCGGGATGCCAAACCAGACGATAATTTGGTTGAATACGAAAAAAACTACAGTCTTCCCATCGGATTTCACAATAGGCATGGCTTCGGCCCACTTGGTGAAGTAGTTGACAGCCACGATAATGTGTTGATGCCCCCCCAACCAAAGTTGGGTTGCAATCAATGAAATCTACTCCCCACTTGGTGAAGGGACCGATGGTAATGACTGGGTGAAGAGGGGTTGGGTGCAAGCACATTTTTCAAGTGAACACCTCGCAGGGGTGACACTTCTTAACCGCTTCAATACAATCTTTAAAGATGGTGGGCTAGAAGTAACCAGCTCGCGAGATTTTTTGGGTTGTCGCAAGCCTGGATAGATGACCACCACAAGCCCCTTTGTGGAAATCATTAAGGAATAACTCGGCTTCCTCATGAGTTAAGAAACAACATAAGATACTATCTATTCCTCGACAATACAAAGTGTCACCGACGATTGTATACTTTTTGGCGTGGTAGCTAACATGCCGTCGATCATCTCGCGAGAGATGCTGAGTGAACTTCAAGGTTTGAAGATATAAAAAAATATCTTCATACCAAGGGTCAGACGACGAGACAAGGAAAATGTGTTCATCTACGAACAAATTGACATGAATAACATCTTCATCTAATTGTGGGAAATCAGATATTAACTCTGCAAAAACTAGTGATTTCTTGGACTTGGTCGAAGAAAAGTCGAGATCAAATTCTTGTAAGATGAAAATCCATTTATTATATTTTCTGCCTATGATACGTCTAGTGAGGATGTATTGAAATGGATTAACATCGGCAACCACAGTAGTTTTGCAAAGCAATATATAGTGTTGTAAACATTGGACTGCATGGACGGCAGCCAAAGCTAGCTTTTCAACGTGCGAGTAATTATGTTCAGAACCGAATAAATTTTGACTGAGATAGTAGATGACGTGCTCGCGGATCTCATCAACCTCCTGAACTAGAACCATACCAATGGTTTCTTCAGACGTGGCGATATACAACAAGTAATATCTACTGTAATCAAGAGATTTTAGCAGAGAGGCTGATACCAAGGCTTTCTTTAAAGCGTCAAAATACTATTGGGCTCGCTCATCCCAGATAAACGAGGTGTCTTTCTTCAATAGGTGCATGAACCCTTAGTGATATTAGCATAATTCACAGTAAACCGACGCAAAAATTTAGCTTTCCCCTGTAAACCTTGAAGTTGTCTAATCGTGCGCGGGGGAGGCAACTAAAGAATTGCCTCAACCTTAAGTGGATCTACCATGATCCCTGTCTCAGAGACTAAGAATCCTAAGAGATGGCTAGATCTAACGCAAAATATGCATTTATGAGGATCGAGTCAAATTATATAGTAGTGACATCTTTCAAAAACCAGTCGAAGGTGCATAGCATGATCCACTCTCTTGTGAGAGTGAGCAGCAAGATCATCGAGATAAGCTTTGAATATGTCTTTGAGATCATGTAAAGAGAAATTCATGGCTCATTGGAAGGTTGCTCCGGCATTTTTCAGGCCGAAAGGCATTTTTCGGTATGCAAACATGCCCCAAGGACATATGAATGTCGTCTTATGTTGGTCTTTGGGTTTGATCTGGATTTGGTTATTGTTAGAATTTAGGGTAAAATAGAAGAATAATAGTTTCTTTTAAATTTTCCAATAATTAGATCTGTATATCAAAGATAGACTCCAGTTAAAGCAACTTAATAATGAAGCTCTGATCACATATGCATATAAACTCAGATTTAAGAGACAAATCTAAATACTGCATCTAGGACTAAAACACTCAACTCATATCTGAAACTGAAAACAGAGGTAGCATCATATAGAAGGACAGATCTGTAATACTCAATGGCATCTTATAGAAACAACTCAGAACTCATAAGAAAATTAGTTCAGATCATAGATAGTGAAGATCTATAAATGCAACAACAGATATATAAGTGAAGATCTATAAATTCAACAGCAGATCTATATCATCACCAGTTTTCATATCTAAAGGAACTGCCTAAACATTCCACAGCATACACATCTTTAGATCCACATCATTCAAACTAGATTAGATCAGTCCTGAAGCAAATTCAAATTTAGATGGGTGAAACACATACCTGATACAGCAACCTACCAATGAAGATGTCACAGTAATCACAAGAGGAGTAGATCCGATTGTAATGCTCAGACAAAGGTTCAGTTCAGGATCAACTGAGATCTCTATGCCAAAGATAGAAGGAACTTTCATGCCATCAAGCCTAAAGGTCACAGGGGACAACACAAACAGAAAACCAAACCCTCCCAGTAAAAGACTTAACCAGTAAACCCTTGTTTCAACAGAGAACTGAACTGAAACCTTCAAGTAAACCTCAGCACAAGGCACCTCACATTAGCAAAAAGGTGCCATAGGCTATAGGTCTCTCCACAC
>SNQJ01S0021175.1:127232-143636 GCA_010110895.2 Picea sitchensis | reverse complement strand
ACACGCCACCTGTTACCCACTAGTTTCGTCTTTCAGGACCTTGAGTGAACAACCAACAATCGTTCATCTTTCCTTATGATTCCCTGAACTCTGAAATGCTGGAATAACGAAATGGTCTCAATGTCCCATGAAATGCGAGATTGATGGACTTTCGGGATTTTTTCCAAAGCTTGACCCCTCCTTTGACTTATGCTGCATGTATCCTCTGACTGATACTTGGGACCCACCTTTTGACATTTCTCTCTTCATGATTTCAGGGGTTGTGTTGATGAAGCAAATCCACTTCTTGAGTCTCAAAACCCTGAAATTCGATTGGTAACCAACGGCTAATGCCCCTCAATCTTTTCAGGAATTTTTCCTTTCCCTCTTTGGGATTTCGCGAACTGGGAGTTTGAAACTCTAGATTCCAATGTCACTACCTCCTCTACTTCTCGAACCTTGGAAATCTGAATTGCCAAAATTCCACTCCAAAGGCATGTTGTGTTTCATGAATTTGGGATTTTCAATGCAAAGGGCCCTGACTCCTTGTCATCAGGATTTTTGGAATGCCGAACCCTGAAATACCAAAATTCCACACCTAATAATCCTTTCGCGATTTGGGAATTTGAGTGACCAAGGATTTTGGCCTACACTCCAAACTTATGAATCTCGAATCCTCGAAGTGATTTGTGAGCTCAAATTGACCACAATCAACAGTTCATGTTGACTCTTGATGTCAGGGTGGAGGATTCATCCAACTCCTAACCACCTTACAACTCCTCTAGATCCTACGGTCCTTGCGGTTTTGAAAGTTCTCAACGGAGAATTCTGACCACTAGATGCACTCCTCAATGACTTCTGCCCAAACGATTCGGTGTTCTCCTTCCTGAACTTGACTTCTATGAGTTTATTTCGATCTCCGTCTCCCTTTGATCACTTCAAAGGTGTTATCCTTCTTGAGAGTTTACTTGTAAACTCAAGCTTCCCAAAAGGACTCCTTCTCGCACTCCTTGCGACAAATCTTCAAATAACCTCTGGTTATTTGAGTCTCTGACCATGTTCACTCTTTGCAACATAAATCTCTCAATATTCTTTCTAGATTTATAAAATACAAGTCTTCAATTATCCTGTGCACACCTTAGATGGTTCTGTGCTTCACCTGCACTTCATCTAGTATGAGAAAAATGGTATCTCTCCTGAGATTTCTAAGATAAAACCCAGACCCTCATCAACGCACACCTTGCGAATGTTCATTGCACTCCTTGTAGGAACTCTCAGGGAGAGAAACAATTGAAACTCATTCTTCTCCTATCTTAGACTTCATACATTCACCATGAAATCATACACACAACACAACATTGAAACAAATGCATAACGAAGAAACAAATCAACTGTAAACATACCATTCAACAAATGTAAATAGTAAGCATCATAACACCATGAAAGTTGAGTCAAAGCTTCATATATTAACTCAAGTGCTCCTATACATGGTTTCTTCTCTACAGCTCTCTGCTATAGCTCTTCAACTTATGAATTTTGAATGATCATAAAGTTACAATGATACAAGGGTGAGGGTGTCTATATCCGTTTTCCCTCCTATATTTCTAAACTATCTAATCTATTAAATCAAATCTAACTACTTGCATTCATTACACATAAATGCCTCTACATTCTATAGATGAGAGCAATGCTCAAGATCTGTTTACAATATCTAGATATAAATGTAAGTACGTTTCCCTTAGCTATTACATTAATGTCCATTCATTAATCTCAAAACACTTCAAAATGTGTGTTGGTGCTTTTCCAGCTATCTCCTGCTTTCATGTTGCTTGCTTGACTGGCTGCTTACAATGCTCCTGCATCATTCAATTCAAATATTCATGATCATTCTATTCGTTGTGTCATCTTCATAAAAAATCAAACATTACACATTGTTGTAATTTTTTTGAGACTGGTCATCGAAAAGGAGAGCATGACGGTGCATGGGCATGTGTAAAATGAGCACTTCTAAGGTATCAGATGAAACCTCATGCCGATCGATTTGAATCTTCTGATCAAGTTGTTGAATGGTGAAAAATGGCGCTAAGCTGTGAAAATAATTCATCAAGGGATGTGCGTAGGTGTGTCTATATATACATGTTACATGATGCAGGAGAATCAATCCACCTCAGCATGCGCCAGCCGATTAACATGCATTGTGCACATTCAATAAGGGGAGAGGCACCACCCTCTTGTTTTGGCCTTGAGAATCTAAGCATGATCAAGACATTTAATGTTGAAAAGCTGGAAGAGCCAAGTTGTGCCTTTGCATAAGATGGAGATAAGGTCATCTTTAAGTGGTTGACGGTAGGAGGGATATGCATCCGATTTGGAGTAGATTTCTATCATTGTAATTTTCCCATTAGACAGGTGTTTTGAATGGTGATTTGACACCACTAGTTTATCTTGGAGGGAAGCTCGTTGATCCCCTCTTGAATAAATATTTGTATTGTATGCCTGGGAGAAAAGGGATGGAATTTGATGAAAAATTGGTGTAAGCCAAGTTAGGGAGGTTGATGAGAGACGAGACTCAGTCACAGTCCAGACTCAAACATTTGTAATTTGATATTCCGCTATTAATAGAAAAATGACAGTTTTTCCTGTTATCAATTTCTGTGTAATGGATATTTTGTGATGAATGTCATTTGTATGCATTTGAATTGTAGATGAATGTTAGAAATCGTCTGTAGGGATAGAGATACAATTTTTCATATGTGAGTATGTCAGATTAACTCTGGTTCTCTAGGTTAAGTGTAAGGAGTGCGCAACAGAGAGTAGAAACTCTGTGGACCGACGCAAGGAGTGTGTGTCTGAACTCAGTGGAGTGTGAAGATAAACTGCGAGGAGGTCATAACAGGTTAATTCACAGAATCGGGAGGAAATTTCAAGGTGGTTAAGTACCTTGGAAAGAAATACTATGGAGGAGGAGACACGGTCCAAAGTTACTTAACACTCTAAAACACTCTGGCAGGAGGGCATCGAGCTATTGCGAGAGCGTACAAGAACAACACGATGGGGAGTGTTGGAATCCTTAAGAGAACCCAGGGTTGTTGAAAACTCTGAGGAAGGAAGGATTTGTGAGAATGCATAGACAAAGGAAAGGAGATTCCTTAAAACCTTTAGGAAGGCTAAGGGATAAGGTGTCAAAAACCTGAGTCACGTGCAAGGAGTGTGCCCAGGATATTTTAATTTTATCTTACAAAGATCAGGAGGAAGGGAGTTAAGTTTCTAGAAGGGCAAGAGAAAGTCCACTGAAGGACGTAGAGGAATGGGGAACCTTGGAAGGTTTTCAAGATGAGCAAAGTTGCAGAAGAGTCTATAAAAAAACTCTGCAAGGAGTGCATAATAACTTCGAGAATAACCTAAGTCTCGAAAATGGAAGAATTGTGCTAAGTGTGAAAATGATTCAAGGACTTTCTGAATTCCCGAAGGTCATAGAATCATCCATCATCCAAATATATAGGTGGAAGTAGATATGGGAGTTAGAGGAATCAGACTTCGAAAGAATTGCTAGCATAACAGTTCAACTTCACGAAGGGTGAAGTGTAGGGTGATTCTGGACCATTGGATCCAGGAGGAAATGTGGCGGAGATATGCATATTTCAAAGGAAGAACCCTTCGAAGAAAAGTCAAAGAGGAGGATAACTGAAGAGATGGGAGTCGAAGCCATCCTAGTCATCCATCGAGATAGGACATGTGATGAGAAATAAACACTTCACTGATTCACAAATTGGGAAGGACATAATTGAGAGAAGAGAGGACTCATGAAGTCCGAACTCACAATTTGATCACAGTCATCGATCGCAAAGAGAACATGGACCATATATTTGGTCTTGAAGGATTCAGGACTTTCTGAATTCCCGAAGGTCATAGAATCATCCATCATCCAAATATATAGGTGGAAGTAGATATGGGAGTTAGAGGAATCAGACTTCGAAAGAATTGCTAGCATAACAGTTCAACTTCACGAAGGGTGAAGTAGGTGATTCTGACCATTGGATCCAGGAGGAAATGTGGCGGAGATATGCATATTTCAAAGGAAGAACCCTTCAAGAAAAGTCAAAGAGGAGGATAACTGAAGAGATGGGAGTCGAAGCCATCCTAGTCATCCATCGGTGATATTAGGACATGTGATGAGAAATAAACACTTCACTGATTCACAAATTGGGAAGGACATAATTGAGAGAAGAGAGGACTCATGAAGTCCAAAATCACGATTTGATCACTATCGATCGCGAAAGAGAACACATGGACCATATATTTGGTCTTGAAGGATTCTCTGATTTGGAAATCGAAGAAAGGGGAGTAGGCAGATCGTGAAAGTTTCAAAGCATATAGTCATGAAGAGAGCTAGCCTATTGGTCATAGTCCGTGGTCACATAAAAAAAGGGAGCCTATCCTAGAAATATAACGTCGTTTGCATGAATATTTGAAGAATGCTAAGGAGAGGGTCCGTGGGTACCACACAACCTCCGTAAAAAATATGGAAGCGCTTGTGTCAAGTTAAATTGGTTCTCATTAGGATCCCAATGAGCCATTCATCTCGGTGATTTCAAAGATCCTATATTGGGAGGTTGAGCAACCCAAAAAGAGGGGAGAAAGGGGTGGTGTTTGCAGCATAAGTGGTATCAGAGCTAATGCACTGGTTTCTTTCAGTGGGGAGACAGAGCGTGATACTCTGCTGAAGTTGTTGCAAGGTGTGGAGAAAATGATAAACAATGAGGTGGGTTGTAGGTAGAGAAATATGGACATTGCAAGTTATGAGAATGGTCAAGGACAAGTCTTCCTGCAAAAAAGCAAAGCAAAGATGGACAAAGAGCTCAAAAATCAACTTAATAAAGAAGCTAGCATTAAGATGTAGCGCAGGAGGTGTTACTCACTTCAATAGTGTCGCAGTTGTCGTCATTACGAGTGTTGTAATTGTCGCATCTTGTCCGAAAGTGTTGTATCTTGACCACAAGTCTTGCAAACATCATACTTCCATCTTGCCTATGCCCTGTCTCTAATGACATCATAAGGAAACTTAAGACACCTTCAAAGGTCGGTTTTGAAGAGGAGAAATCACTTGACAAGGAGTACAAGCCTTGCCAATTAAAAACTACTTAGAAATGATTTTTGGAAGGAAAATTTCCCCTACCCACTGTCAGGGAGCATCGACACCCCTAGCCTTCTTTGGGGGAGAGTTCGATTTGTGCACCCTTTTGGGGAGCGCTTCCCTTTCCCCGAGGAATTTTGGTTTCCTTGAGATAAATTAGGGAAGAATCCTCTCAATCTATGAAGTTGGTTGGATTCAAATAAGAGTTCAAGGCATGATCTGTGGAAGATCCTCAATTGAAATAGAGAAATCCTCAACTTATCCCAAATATCTCGAAGTGGTCAGCCTCTCCAAGCTTATCTAAGGAGGCCTTCTCATGGTAAGAAACATGAAAAGATTGAAGTATGAAACTTATGATCTCATACAGAAACATACAATATATGGAGATTGATAATTACACCAAACTTATTATCCCATAAGTGAGATGCCATTGAAGCATAATCAATGTAGATTACTTAAGAAAAGAAGTTGGATAAGGAGAGATGGAAGAAGCTACTTCACCTTCATCAGAGAATTGTATGCACTCTTCATTTTTCCTCATTAATATACATACATGCCAATTGCTTCTTCAAGTTTATGTTTGTTCCACAAGAACTTGTCTTTAGTAGATAGATCCGTATTTGAGATAATATCAGTAGAATAGGAAGCTTGTCAGGATCTTTTGTTTGTTTTACAAGACCTATAGACGAGCCACTGAATCTAGTTTAATTCCTTTGTGAGGACAAATGCCATTTAAAAGGTACACTTTTCTTCCTTCATTCATTAGCTTAATTAGATATGTGCTGATGTCGTTGATTAATGATAGCACCCTTTTTGTATTGGTTTTAGGGTCTAGATACCAAGAGGGAATCCACTTGTTCAAGCAGGAGAATTCACCAGAATGTGAAATTGGTGACTCCAATTAGGATCGAAGCCTCCATTTTGTTTCCTTTCATAGATCCTATTTTGTCCCTTTTCCCACTTCTTGGACTTCTCCATACTATCTTTGATTCTTATATCTAATTGATTGGCTCTTGATTTCATCACCTTCAAGTTGATTGACTAAGTTTTCTTGATGTTTTGACTTTC
Source organism: Picea sitchensis (assembly GCA_010110895.2). Classification (NCBI taxonomy): domain Eukaryota; kingdom Viridiplantae; phylum Streptophyta; class Pinopsida; order Pinales; family Pinaceae; genus Picea; species Picea sitchensis. The sequence goes on along the minus strand of SNQJ01S0021175.1, from coordinate 137,455 downwards.
TAGGCAGTTTTTCTGAATTGTTAAAGGTCAACACCTCCTCACCCTTGTTGCTACAATAGCTACTGGGTGCTCCCTACTGGTCTCACACAGAGCATTGGGATGCTATGGTGCCCCTTACACCGGAGTCTCCTTGTCTCCGCAAAAATACTTTAGGGTTTATTTCTCTAAGGTTCAATTTTTTATTTTGGCACTTGCTTAGGGTCTTATCATCTCATTTTATCTTTGTCTTGGCCTTCAACATTTTGCTTTCTAAGAATTGATCACTTTTGTTTGAAATTTTGACAATTTTTTTCCTTACCTTGAAGTCACTCTTGTCTTTTGTTGATTTAGAGCCAACTTACTATTTTCTTCTCATTTATCTAATTGAGTGGAAGCTTTTGTGATGAAATTCAAAGGTCTATGCACCATTCCATTTGATCTTTGGGGTCTTTTCTCCAAGAATTGCTTTCCATCATTTCTTGGATTCTTGTTTGCATTTTATTGTCTTCCTTGAATGCTTTCCTTTGAAGTAGTGAAATTGCATTTTTTTTTTGGCATTTTGGGGACATTGTGCATCTGAAATGATGAATGTTTTCTCGTTCTCATAGCATAACTTTCATCGAAATGAAAAATATTTCATATTCATCTATTTTCATAACTTTAGAGTTAGTCAAACCACCATATTGTCCACACCATATTTTTCCTTTGAGTAACAACAACTTTTAAAATCAAGCGCTAAACTAAAATTGACTAGAACCCTTACCTTTTTCTGGTAGAAATCCTACATTAGATTAGTTGTAGGGATTTGGAATAGGTGAAAGATAAATTTCCATATTTGTAAACAAACATAGGATCTTGTGTTAGGAGCAAAGGAAATCCACCGCTACATTTTGTCTTGGGAATCCTTTCTCACACAAGGGTCAAAACTTAGGTCACATTGAGACTAGCAGAGTTAATCACCCCGCTTTGGTCTTGGTGTAAAGATTTCACATATTATGGGGTCGCTTGAAGGTATACCCACAATGATGAGTGGAATCCTTTCAAGTTGGATTTTGGGCTAGATACCCCCGCCCCTTGCACACATGGATCGCATCATTGGATCGCTTCCCCGTGCATCATTGTTGTAGTTGATAACCTTAGTGGCCTATTCCTTTAGGTCTTTACACAAGGTGATTGTGGAGAGGAAAATCTCCACAAGCATCTTAGAATCGAACACATTGTCCAGATTCACTGGCTCCTTGGAGGGTATACCCACGACATTGTGTGTGGGAGTCAGACCGTGGCAGTAAGTCCATTAAGCAGGGTCATCAACGTAAATTTTCCAACCACTCTATCTCAGCCCCTTCATACTTTGTCTCAAGCGACATTGATTTCATCACCAACCAGTGTGCCTGATTGTGAGAAGGTTTTGTTTTCTTCTTGCTTACTAGATTTTTTTATGTGTTGTTTGTTCTCCTAGTAGAATCTAGGTTAGATCTTTATTTTAATGGAGTCAGTTCCCAGAATGTTCAATGAAGGAACCCCTTTTCTATGGGAACCCTTTGTTTTTCCTTCATATGGAAACGTTGATCCTCCTTACATTGCTACATTGAGCCTTCCGGGTCTCACAAATTGCTACCGCAGATGGTTGTTTTCCACTGCGATCTCAAATGCAGATTCTTCAAATGTAATCACACCACTTCACACATCAAAAAATCATGTTGACCTTTCCTTCTTACCCTCACAATTCTCCTTCCATTTTTCCTTATTTGCCTAGTGAAAGATCTCTGCCGAGTAGCCGCATGATAAGAAGAAGAAGAAACGAAAAGAGAAGAAGAAGAAGAACCGTGAAGGACCAAGCTTCTAACTACATCAAATGTTGGATCTAAGGAACCAACTATTGTTAATAGTACCGAGTGTTGATAAGGTAGATATGGGTTAAAATCAAGAATTTGAAACCCAAATTCCCTTGTTTTGTAAGGGTGACCATTTTTCAGGGATTGCCCCCAGATTCTCAAGGTCTTAGAAGTGTGGTATTCCATGTCATCGACCCTTGCTAGTCATTTCGACGATACCCCATCAAATAGTGACATTAAGGTTGTTAAGAAGAAGGCAACTTTTAAATCCCCTTTGCATGTTATGTGAATGTGATCATTATTCTCACCTTTGTCCTCGTATGGATGAGGCTTCTTCTTTTGGAAACAATTCAACTTCCAAAAGGCTATTGTAGGGTTTCTCCCAACCCATCATTAGTTGATGGATCGGTCAATCTAGTTCCATCACAGAACTGCTGATCGTGGTCAATCTATCATCCTTGATTGAACTATTCACTAAAGTAGTTGATCCATTTATAATCGATCAGTCACTTTAACTGAAAGTGGAAACCCAAGTGATCGATCCAATTCCATCATTGGTCAATCCCAACCTTTATTTGAAGAGTGTCAAAGTGGTCGACTTGACTCTGCCATCGGTCGATCTCACTCCTCAATTGATGAGTGCCAAAGTGGTTTCTCCTGCCATTTCCATCACCAACTCTAATTCTTCTTTGACGAAGCAAAGTGACTGATCCAGTCCCTTATTTGGTTAGTCCCACCCTTCATATGAATAGTGCCAAAGTGGTTTCTTTGGCTAGATCATCTAGAATCCCACTCTTCCTTTGAGGAGTGCCAAGGTGGTTGATCTGATCTCATCATTGATCGATCCTACTCTCACGCTAGATAGTAAACCCCATTCTTCCCATGTTTTTCTTGCTGAAATAGGATCTACCATACTGGTTTATTCCTCCTTCTCCTCGCGAAAAAACCTTCCAAGTAATGAGGCCATCCCTTTTGATTGGGGTGCGCTAATTGTACCTCATCTTCCTTCTCACATTTCTTTAAAGATTATGGTAAAAGTTTGTGGTCTGATGTTATCACATGCACTGATGGATGAAGGTTCATCCATTAGTATTTTGTCCTCATTGCTTGAAAGATTTGGGTTATCCTCACCAGCCGCTACTCCGCATTCTTTGTTCTATTTAATAGAAGAACCAAATACCCTTAGGGATCTTTCCTTAGTTTCTTGTAACTTTAGGAGGGAAAATTGTCCTTATTGATGTTATGGTAGTCCAAGACCTTTTGGATTTCAATTTAGTCCTCACAGATTATTTCTATTCCATGAAAGACATTGTATCCACTCTTTTTCGTGATATATTTCCCTAACGATGGAAGAATGGTGACTATTGATCAACTTTTTGTTTGTTGGCCTCGACTTGACCATCAACCCAATAACCTACCTAACCGAGTCTTATATGCAATCGATATCACCCTAAAAGTCAATTATGTATGCTTGTTCCCATGGATTAAACTTCTGATGATTTAGATCCGTAGTTGACATGGTGATCTCTTTGGTATTGGAGCCTGATCTCCTCTGCCGCGGACTCCCTCACATGTTCCTTCCAGAGCATTCTTTTTCCATCCAATGAAGATATCTTGTAATCCATGACAGGTGCTTCTTTGTCCCTTGGACATGGTGTCCTTCCAGAGAATTATCCTCTTGGAAGCCATGACGAAGAGTCCACGAAAGCATAGTTTTTCCTTTCTATGGCAAGCTCATTAAAAATGAAACAGAGGGTTACAAGAAAAGTTTCTCTCTCGTGGCAAGCTCATAAAATGAAACAAAGGCCATGAGCATAGTTTGTTCCTCTCGTAACAAGCTCGTTAAAATGAAACGTAAATATGGGGATTGAACCCGAGCCTTTGAGCATATTTCTTTTCCTATGTCAATCTCATTAAAAATGAAATAGTCACCTCTCCTCACAAGTCGAATCTTTCACCGATCTCGTAGATGTCGAGTCGAGTTTCATTAGCTCTCATATTTGAACCTTCATTTCCACCTGTATCCTTTTTCTCCATATAGTACATAAATTGGTGACAACCTAAAAGTCAATGAATGAATTGAAGCTTGGGGTATGTCTCTAGCCTTGATTATAATTCTTGGAGTTAGCTTCACTAGCTTTCAAGTTGGGGCATACCCATCTTAGTCTTGTTTTTCTCAAGACTCTCATAAAACATGAGAATGCACCGTAAAATTTTATCGTTTTTTTGGACCCACATGGATACATGAAAAATGAATCCCTTGGAGTCATCTCTAATCTCTTTTTAGACTCTCTTAAACATGAAAATATTGCCGAAAGTGATTCTGCCTTTCCCACTTCCATAAAAGGTTTGAAAGGGCATATATCAAGTGATAATTTATCTCTTTTCGCCTCACAAGACTAACATTATGAAAAGGACAACACTAGAGTCGCCTTTTGCAGTTCTTTTTCGTGACTCTCTAAACATGAAAAATCATCAATTTACCTTCTTTTGACTCATTAAAAAATCATACATTGAAGGGCTCATAAGGGACCAAACCCTTACTTCTTTCCAGTTCATTAAAAAAATGAAGAGAAACTTACTAAAGGTGAGTTATATCGAGTATGTGTTACCCTCCTTTGAGCTCATTAAATTAAAAAGAGGTAATTGTCTATCTATCCTCGATGGGGGGAAATTCGAAAGAAGCAAGCCAATCAATTTTTGAGAACACTACCAAGAATCTTTTGTCACCCTTGAACATGAAACTTTCTCTTTGCACAAATTTCAATCCACTGAACCTCTACAATAACCACAATCCTCGAAGTTTCTTAATCCTTTGGGTCACCGAATGAAAGTCACAGTATCCACTTGATCATCATGTTTTGGTCCATGTCATGTTTCAAGCAAAATTGTCTGGCGCGTGGAAGTATTTCAATTTAGATCCAACAAAATATCTTCGTTTCAATACATATGTCACTTCATGTTCATTTGATCCACCTATTACATCTCTCACAGTAGTCGGCTGTGTCATCATTGGGGATACATCAAGGTCCCTCCTTCGACGAGTTTATTCCCTCACGACTTCAATACATTATCCAAGAGCTAGACTTAGAAACCGCTTAGTACTTTAAATTTGTATGTCTCAATGGAGGCCTCCTCATGTAAATGATATAGTGGGTTTACATCATTGACCTCTGATCGGATGATTCCATGAATGTTCGGACTTCATATCATCTATTCAAATTCACTGAATGTACTAGGGTACCTTGGGAATCATTGACATCAATAAGATTCGGCCACGCTTGTTAATGGTTTTCCACATCATTGACCAGTAATCGAAAGTGGTTTCTACCATGTTTGACATTAGAACATCTATTCACATGGTTAGATTCATACTACATCAAGGTTTGGTAAGAAGGCCTTGGGTTGAGTCATTCACTCTGATATATACTTTACCCAGGTTGCGATGGAGTTTCTCTTGAATATTGACACATATACTGTCACATAAATTCACTTTGTATTGGTCTGTGGCTAGGTCTTGTCATCTCGTAGGTCCACAATGTATTTTTCGTGGTGACGACCAATTCATGTCATGGAAGTATAGATCCACATTGTATTTTTAGTGGCTATACCTTTTTGTCAATATAATTATGGATCCGCAGTGTATTCTATGGCGGCCATACCTGAAAAAGTCTTTATCACTCAAGCATAGGTATGCCTGCCTTGGGTTTGAAACATGTCATAATATTTGTTTCATGGTTTTGTGTAGATTTTTCCAGCCTCTCTGCATCCATATCTTTTCTCGAAAAAGTCTACAAAGTACTTCAGTCATCATCGTCTTTTGACTTCGCACTTTGGGAGGCAATCTGTTACACATCAAAATTACTCACTTCAATAGTGTCATAAGTGTCGTCATTACAAGTGTTGTAAGTGTCCCATCTTGTCCGCAAGTGTCGCATCTTGATCAAAAGTGTCACAAACATCATAATTCCATATTTCCTATGTCGTTCCTCTAACGACATCATAAGGACACTTAAGACACCTCAAATACTGGTTTTGAAGAGGAGAAATCACTTGACAAGGAGTACAATCCTTTTGCCACTGAAAAAACTACTTAAAAATGATTTTTGGAAGGCAACACTCCCCTACCCACTGTTAGGGAGCATTGACACTCCCTATCCTTCTTTGGGGGAGCATTGAAACTCTTTGTGCACCCTTTTTGGGGAGCGCTACCCTTCCTGAGTGAATTTTGGTTTATTGAGATAAATCAGGGAAGAATCCCCTCAATCTCTAAAGTTGGTTGGATTTGAATATGAGTTCAAGGCATGATATTAGGGAATATCCACAACTAAAGGAGAGTGATCCTCAACTTATCCCAAATATCTCTCAAGTGGTTAGGCCTCTCCAAGCTTATATAAGGAGGCCTTCTCATGGTGAAAGACACATGAAAATATTGGAAGTATGGAACTTATGATCTGATAGGCAACATACAATATATGGATATTGACAATTAGAACAAACGTATGATCCCATAAGTGAGATGCCATTGAAGCATAATCAGTGTAGATTACTTGAGAAAAGGTGTTGGAAAAGGAGAGTTGGAAGAAGTTGTTTCACCTTCATCATAGGATTGTAAGTACTCTTCATTTGTTCTCATTAATATGCATACATGCTTGGCCTGTTTCTTTCAAGTTTATGTTTGTTCCACATGAACTTGTCTTCGGTAGATAGATATGTATTTGAGCTAATATCAGTAGAATAGGAATCTTGTTGTATCTTTGTTTCTTCTATAGGACCTATCAAGGAGATTGGGATTGAAGCTTAGCTTGGACTTTGCGAGGAAAAACACCATTTAAAAAGGTACACTTTTCTTCTTCCTCTTCATTCATTAGCTTAATTAGATCTAAAAGGATGTCAGTGACCAATGATAGCACCCTTTCTATCTTGGTTTTAGGGGTCTAGATACCAAGAGGGAATCCGATTTTCCATAGGAGGATTCACCTATAACAAGGAGGAAAATGTACGAATGGCCTTTGAAGAGGAAAACTGAGTGGAATGTTCAGAAGTTGTTGGCCAGAAGGCAACAACAAATGTTAGAAATGTGTTGAAACCCTCAGTGACGATAGAAATGGATCTAGAAAAGGTCTCGTAGACTGCCAGGTGGGAAATGTGAAGAGGCCAAGTGACCTCGTAAACTGCCAAGAGGGAAGAATATACATCGTGAATCGCCAAGTGGGAAAGGGAGGAGATATGGGATCACCTAAGAGTTCATGTAAGCAACGAGTGTTGACAGATGGATAAGAGGTAGAAGAGCATCCATATGAAGATTCAAGTGAAGTTGTAAGCTACATGAATGAAGATGATGACAAGTTGGAAACTTTCATTATAGAGGAGAAGTATCAGAGGAGTGTTCTGATCATTGGAGGAGTCAAGATATTCCTACTAAGCAGCCAAGGAGAGGCTAGCACGGATGTTGCGAATACAAAGGAGAAGTAACAGATATGGAAGTCTATCTTGAAAGAAGAGGAGCACCTAGTTAAGTTACTCACTTAGTGGGAGATAGAATTAAGTGCACTGGAGGGTTGGTTGGAAAATACAGAACCAAAAGGTGGCTGCCAAGAGATAGCCATGCCAGAGGAGACACACCAACATGAGTTACAATTGGAGGAAGCTGGAATAGAACAAGCCAAAGAACTAATAGGGGTCGAAATTTCAGAGGAGGTAGCTGAACAACAGTTCAATGGTGAAATTTTAGAACTGGAATCTGCAGTAGAGTGATCGGTTAGTGTCACAGAAGATGAAAATAGCATGGGAGGTAAAGATGATACACCTGTGAGGCGACTTGAAGATTTGCAGCTGAGTAGATTGCAAAAGATGAGCCAACCAATGGAGAAATTGGATGAGGTGATTGAGGAGATAAGGAAGTTGATGTTGGGGTCAGCAGAAGGAGTGGTCAGAAAGGAGAAGCTGGACATAAAGGAACCTGCACGAGATGCAGAAATGATGTAGGAGAAGAAGAAACAAGGCARAGGAGTTGAAAGACARCTCCAGGAAAAAGTTTGGGATCCAGGAGGATTTCAATAAAGTTGGGAAGCTCATGAGAATGAGCTCATGATTTTCATAGATGTGGAGTATGGTGGAGGAGCATCGCTCCACCTCATCACGCGCCAACCGATTAACATGTGTGGTGCGCATTCAAGAAGGGGAGAGGTGTCGCTTTCTCGTTTTGGCCTTGAGAATCTAATTGTGATAAGGGAATTTAATGTTGACAAGATGGAAGATCCAGTTTGTTCTTTCGCACAAGCTGGAGATAAGGTCGTCATTAAGTGGTTGACGGTAGGAGGGATCTACATCCGATTTGGAGTAGATTTCCATCATTGCAATTTTCCCATTAGACAGGCATTTTGAATGGTGATTTTACACCACTAGTTTAGCTTGGAGGGAAGCCTGTCGAGCCCCTCTTGTATAAATATTTGTATTGTATGCCTGGGAGAAAAGGGATGGAATTTGATGAAAAATTATTGTAAGCCAATTTAGGGAGGTTGATGAGAGCCGAGACTTAGTCACAGTCCAGACTCACATATTTGTAATTTGATATTCTACCATTAGTATAAAAATGACAGTTTTTCATGTTATCAACTTCTGGTAATGGATAATTTGTGATGAATGTCATTTGTATGCATTTGAAGTGTAGATGAATGTTAGAAATCATCTGTAGGGAATTGTAATATGTTTATAACATATTACAATGAGATATCATTTTCTATCTATGAGTGTGTTAGATTAGGTATGGTTCTCTACATTAAGTGCAAGGAGTGCACGAAAGAGAGTGTAAAATCTGTGAGACGACATAAGGAGTGTGTGTCTGAACTCAGTGGAGTCAGAAGAGAAACTACTAGGAGGGCATACCAGGTTAATTCATAGGATCGGGAGGAAATTTCAAGGTGGTTAAGTACCTTGGAAATAAAGACTGTGGAGGAGGAGACACAGTCTAGATTTATTGAACACTATGAAACACTCTGCCAGGAGGGCATCAAGCTAGTGCAAGAGCATACAAGAACAACATGATTGGGAGTGTTGGAATTCTTAAGATAACCCCAAGGTTTTTGAACACTTTGAGGAAGGAAGGATTTGCAAGAGTGCATTGAAAAAAGAAAGGATATGCCTTAAAACCTTCAATAAGGCTAAGGGAGAAGACATAAAAAACCTAAGTCGAGTGCAAGGAGTGTGCCCAGGATATTGTAATTTTATCTTACAAAGCTCAGGAGGAAGGGTGTTAAGTTGTTAGGAGGGCAAGAGAAAGTTCACTGAAGGACATAGAGGAATGGGGAACCTTGAAAGGTTTTCAAGCCAAGCAAAGTCACAGAAGAGTTTGTGCAAAAACTATGCAAGTAGTGCAGAAGGAGTTAGAGAATAGCCTAAGTCTCGAAAAGGGAAGAAGTACGCTAAGTGTGAAAAGGAGTTGAGGAATTTCCGAAGTCCCAAAGGCCGTAGAATCGTCCATCGTATAGATAGACAGGTGGAAGGAGATCCAACAGTTCAAGGAATCGAACTTTAGAAGAATTGCTAGGAGAACAATTCAACTTCACGAAGGGAGAAGTGCAGTGTGATTTTGGACCACTGGATCCAAGAGGGCATGTGGAAAAGATCCACGTATTTTGGAGGAAGAACCCTTCAGAGAAAATTCAAAGAGTAGGATACCCAAGGAGATGGGAGACGAAGCCATCCTAGTCGTCCATCGAGATAGGACACATGGTGAGAAATAAACACTTTGTTGATTCAAAAATTGGGAAGGATATAATTGAGAGAAGAGAGGAATTGTGAAGTTCGAACTCATGATTTTATCATTGCCTTCGAGCGTGAAGAGAACATGGACCATAGATGTGGTCTTGAAGGATTCGCTGATTCAGAAAACAGAGAAAGGGGAGTAAGCATCTCAGAAAATTTCTGAGGCACGGAGTCAGGAAGAGAGCTAGCCCACAGTTGTAGTCCATGCTCACATCAAAAGGGGGAGCCTAGCCTATAAATCTATCATCGTTGGCATGAATATTTGAAGAACTCTAAGGAGAGGGTCCACGGGTGCCACACAACCTACGCTGAAATGGTGGAAGGGCTTGTATCAAGTTAAATTGGTTCTCATTGGTTCTCATTAGGAGCCTGACGAGCCATTCATATCGGTGACTTGAATGATCCTAGACTGGGAGGTCAAGAAACCCCAAAAGAGAGGAGAAAGGGGTGGTGTTTGAGCCATTACACATGTACACATAATATTTTTATTCACGTGTTCAAATTTATATTCAATGTTCGTGTTCAATTTATATTCAATGTTCAATAATTTTGTTGAGAGATTTGAAGTTAACAAGTTCTTGTCTTGTGCAGGTTTTTTGGTATGTTGAAATTCAAGATGTATATAAATCAATCCCATATGAA